>BQNB010008631.1:0-89345 GCA_026074375.1 Tanacetum coccineum
GAGTTGGAAAAATTGGGAGAAAATGTGGTCCGATTAAATGTTTATTGATAGAGGAACAGCTCCCCCTCAATAATTGAGGGTTTGTTATAGTCACATTACAAATCACTACTAAGAATGTGCAATATGACTAGTATATATTACAATTACACCACACAAGACTTACTAAAAGATACAGAGAAGATGTGATCATTTGGTTCTCTAAAGAAGTCTGTAGTCTCCTTCTCGTATGCGTCCACTAACAAAGCTTTCCAAGTTTTGGAAGATTCGCCTGAGCTTTAGCCTCTTCTGAATAGAAAACATGAACTGCTTGCTCTTGATCACATCATTCTTGGTCCAGAACCTGGTATTCAACCCTGGATTGACCTTGTTAACCTTGAATTCCTTGACCCGATAGTCTAAGGCTTCATCAATTTGCTGTAGAGTCCCATCACTGAACTTGTGGATTTCGTTGAAGCGCATGATCATCTGCATTCCATGTAACACCCCTAAATTGGGTCGCAGCGGAATAATGTGTACCCGGGAGCGTTACATTACAGATCAATAGCATAAGATATGAGAATGACCTCAAAAAGAGTTGTTTAAAATACGATACATTGGATTTATTGAAATTGTTTGATACAAAGCATAAAGGCTTAAATAGTTCAACATTTAAAATAAAGATTCTAGATCATAACAATCGTCTCGAAATATAATGACTCCAAATCTTTATGCATGACACCCAAAAGACTATCCCAATGTATCTTGTGCACCTCGTGCATCATTGACTTGAGAAAAACATGCTTAAAACGTCAACATAAAGTTGGTGAATTCCATAAGGTTTATCGTAAATGAAACTGTTAGGACCGAAGATTTCAAGTGTATGATAATCAACATATGCAAACATCACAAAAGTTAATTACGTTTCCTAAGCTCATGACACCGAAGCTCGACATGTATGAATGCAATATAAATATTGCCACATTGCCCGTGATGATGTTTTAACCCGCAACATCCGAATCCGACATGGTATACATCCGTTGGTTCACTCCGTGTCACCAAGTGAGAGCTATCACTCCGGTAGGGAGTCAACCCCAATAGATCTATTTATAACATTCGCGCTCACACAAAGTAATTGACAGTTCATGATAATGGGCTCAAAGGGTTATCGCTACTTAGGCAAACACGTAATCATGGTAAAATGTACACTTACGTCCAATTTGTAAAAACAAAGCATGTTTCTCACCCCAAAAGTTGTAAATCATTGATATAGTAAAACATGGGGCTATGAACTCACTTTTAGTAATGATAATGTAGAAAGCAAAGAAGCAGGTGGCACGAAAAAACGATTGCAACGGACTCTTATCCGCAACCTATGAATAAATAATACATATTCACTAAACGGAAAAAAAATAATAATATAAACACTTGCAATCTCGTCTCTAGTGTGTGCTTGAGTTTTAATTGAATTAAATGACATTTGAAAACAATTCCTCATTTTAAAATAGTCAACTTTATCGGGTCAACATGGTCAAACCATAAGTATATAATTTATAATTCGGACATTTAAGAAAGTAGGGCTGTACATACTCTAAAATATTAGTTTGGGTCGGTCCTTGGTTTGGTCCCTAAGTGCGTTAAACAATCAGATGAAATATCGTCGTTTTCTATTGGAGTTAACTTATATATTACCAAGTTTTAATATGAGATGTTGCAGAGTTTTAGAATTAATTTCTGGTTTCGTTAGTTGTCGATCTCGAAAAGTAAAAGTACATTTGAAATCCTAGCTGGGCAGTCTACAATGTTCGTCTTTTAAGTTTTGGCTAAAAACGTTGTTTGAGTGATTAAAAACGATCCTAAACATACGAGTTTACTATGGCAGTTTTACACTTAGGAGAATAGTATGACCCTTTTATTTTCAGCACATGCTAGTGGCGTGTCCCGAGTTTTGGAATTTATTTGTGGTCTCGACACTCGCTGTTATGCCAAAATGAGAGTACTTTACTAACCTATGACCTACTGGCTATCTATCCTAATTCGTTTGTTAGGTAGGCTTGACGGATTAGTTGTCTAGGTTTTGAAAGTGGTGTCAAATGCGGGTGTGTAGCGCGTGTGCATAACAGTAGGTTGCCACAAGTGTTTCGATCAAAATGTCGACACCAGTAAAGAACAGCCACTTTCACACGCGATTTGCGAGTTCGTTGTCCCACCAAAACCCATGACACTCGGTCCATAACATACCCTATACATCAGACTTTAACTGGAAACTTTTGGTTTTGCCTTACTTCTAATCATTTGCGCGAACTAGTTGTCAAAAGTTGTTAGTTTGGCTGTTTTAGCAATATGCATAAGTCTTGCAAATTTTTCGTACCATTTTAAGTTGTCGTAACTTCTTTGATTCCTAATCGTTTTCCACACTTCAAATTGCAAAACAAACTTCTCCTGGTCCACAACAACTAGAAATTACATTAGGGGTCATGTTTTCTTATTGTACCCGTTTCCCAAAATTACCTATTATCACGAGTTGATACAAGTGAGCCGTGAACATGGGATTACTCAAACTGATTACTTTACATATGACCCAACATTTGTCCTAACTAGAGCTTATTCTAAGGTATATTAGGAGTATGGATCGATCATTTAAACCTAATGGTCACGCCTAAATTTTAGGGTTTAGGTCGCATGGTATTTGAATGCCAGGAAGAAACTAGTTTCAAAGGGTGGATTTTTCCATAACCAACCTTTATACATAGTTTTTAAGCACACACTAAGCTACATTAATTGCATACACTTAATATGATAAGGCATAAAAGTGTGAGGACTCACAATAGTTAGATGGAATGTGTATGAACTTGAACCCCACACGAAAACCCTAATTGTTTTATACCCGCTGAATTTAGACCCAAATCAAAGCCAACCATTACACACTATACTTGCCCTACCGATGCTCTTGTACACAACGTAAAACACCCTTGCTTGCTTGATTATCGACTAGAAAGGAAGAGCAACAGAGGCAAATGTAGGGTTAGGGTTTTCTAGAGTGTGTATGAAGGCAAATGAGAGTGTAAGGATTGTGTGTGGGTATGTCGCAGCTAGGAGAACAAGAAGGAGATATATGTGAAAATTGTGAGTCTGTGAAAACACTAACCAGTCAATGTTCTTCTTATAATTGAACACAAGGGTATGAGGACTAGTCAATTGAATGCTCACATGTATGTGTAACACCCATTTAGGCAAGCATCTTGACATAGTGATAAAAAGTTGAATACTGTTGAGGGTTGTATGAATTCAAGGCGTTGGGGAGTAGAAACTAGAAAAGAAAACAGGCTTATGTCGCATGGGTTGAGGGTTTACAAGGAAAAAGGGGTGTGGGCTTTTAACCGATGGTTTTAAGAGGATAAAGAGTTATCTTAGTATAAGATTGTGCTATCCCTTCTTTATTCTATTCGGCTGGGGTATTTTTAAACAAAGAGTGTAGGATTTATTTACTACATTGCAAGTTATATGGGTTCTTTCCTAGTCTTTTTAGTTTCCTAATGTATAAGGATTAAAGTTTTTGGTGTACTTTATTTGAATGGCTTTTATTTTTGATAGGATAGAATAAATGTGATTTTTGCCACTTTTCTTGTTGCGTATGTGAATTAAACAACGAGTATGATGGACTTATGTAATGCCTTAATGATTGTATTTGACGTTTTCTAGCAAACATTGAATTTTTAAGCTCACACGATCTAGCTAATGCGATTTAAATGGCTAACTGCGCGAATTAAGATAAGGTCTAAAATGAAATAGTAAGAGAAATTTGAAATGACGAAAGTACGGAGTCGTAATATGACCTAAAAAACACGGGGTGTTATAATTCCCAATTTACTTGATTTACTGTATCTTCAAATAGTTATCTTCATGGATACAACAATAACATGGATACGTCGTATTGGGAATTGGTGAAACGCGTTTTCTTGTGAAGTCTTGGCGTTGATACGCCGTATCTCTTTAGTTGGATACGGCGTATTGGTGAATTTTCAGAAATATTCAAATGTCTTCGTTTTAGCTCCAATTTATGCGCCTTTTAGCGTGTCTTCACAAAACACTTATGAATTACTGCATTTATCAACTTTAAAGCAATTAAGTACCAAATAATGCAATAATTATATAAAAGTCAGCAAAATAGATGGGATAAATGATATAATAAAGTGACGTTATTTGATGTCATCTGAACCCATTATTGACCGTCCATCGATTACTCTAATGTGCAGCTCGCAAGTGATTCTGATCGTGCGTATTACATATATCAGGTATCCTGACCACTATGAAAATGGTATTTAAGCTTCATTTAAAATAGATTAACCCATTAAGTTGATTTTTTTCCTTCCTAAAAAAAGGTTTTCCAACAGGATTGATTAAGAAAGCGGAAACTGGCACCTGATTATGGCGTGAAAAGAATTTTTAAAGGCCGAAAGAGTTGCAGATCCATGAGAAATGGCAAAAGAGAATTATACAATGTTGCATTCTATGTCGCCAGGTAGAATTTTTGTTTTGCTATCTTTGTTTGGAATCTATTTTGTTTTTATTTTTTTTAATTTATGTATCTTTTATGTCATATAAGCCCTCACGCATGTGCGAAAATAGTATGGAAATTAGCACAGACAACTCTTAAGGTAACAAGTCTTTAATGGTCAAAGTTAGATAATGAATATGTGTATATAGAGGACTTATAGTATCATGTATGAAAAATAGTACATGTCGCATTCATGAGCATCTTTATATGGAATGGATATTTCATAGACCTGATGTGCGCCTTCGTAGGAAGTGATTTCGTGACTAGGTTGAATGTGTTGGTTCAGTGGGTGTGTTCGCAGGACGTGTTTAGGGGGTGTGTTTAGAGGGTGGGATCGGATTTGGGTAATAGTTCTCCGACCCCAAAAGAGGTATTTAATTTGATGTGGACACGTATTATAATGTCATCTGAACGCTTACTATACGAGTGAATATTAGGTCATTTTGGATTATACTTTACCCCAAAATGGTCAAATAAGTAAAGTTTAGAAGTTGATTAAACTAGAAAAAGTTTGTCCTATGCTTTCAAAATGCATACAGAATTGTCTAAACATATATTCTAAACTTAAGATTATCATTCTAATAATATAGCATTTGTAGCATGCATAATACATCAATTATTTGTTAAATTCAAGACAAGAAAATAGAAAAGTGTTACCAGACCCACCTCACTCCAAAACTTACGCATTCACACGCTTTTATAAAATATGTAGGAAATTTGAGCGTGTTTCCCGCCTAATTGGAACCCTTTCTATGCGGGTTTTGAAAATAGATACACAGATGAGTTTACCTACCTCAAAGTTGGAATATCTAAGGGAAAAATCATTATCATCAATCCTAAGGTACGTATACCGTTAATTATTTAGCCCTAATAATGTTATCGTTTTGTTAAGTACGATTATTGCTATGTTTTTTTATTAGGGCGAGGTTGTTGTAAACCATTGTCAAGAAACAAAGCCAAAGCCAACATCTGATGCAACTTCGTCCAAAGTACAGGTATGAATGGTTTCTCTTTGTCGTTCTACTATAAACGCTTTAATTTTGTTCATACTGACTGTGAATGCAACTGAAACCTTTATCGTGACTGCTAAATTTTATTAGGATGCATGATTAGAAATTATGTTAGGGCCGCGTTATGGTTTAGCGAATTAGTTGGATAGTTCATGAATCCTAGGTACTTTTTTTGGTTTTCATGGTGTTATCTACGCTTCAGTTTCTTAGTGTAGTTTAGTGAACGTAACGAGTACATGCTATTCAAGGTATTAATATACATGTGGTTTGCGATTAATTAGTTTGGCTCTATGTCGTTTAGCATGTTCGCTTAATTCACTCATATTTTGGAGCCGTCTACCCATTTTCAGCATGCATACATGTTATCGATATGTTAGGCAATAATTTTAGGGGGTTTGTGGGACAGTGGGATTGTTCATTTCTTAATTTCTAAATACCTTTATATGATAGTTCAAGCAGTTTTAATAGCAATAAGTTGATACCTAATTTTACTAATTAGTACTATATGCAAACTTGCTAATATCGTTACTCTGCCAAATACTTCACATTCCATCTAAAACTTCTTGCACTTTTTGGTTAATGACAGCGACCCACAAACAAACTCTTGCTTTTGCTTTTCTAGAGGTAAATATAGCCAATATCTAATAAGCTGGTACAATTTCTGGCCAAATAACAAAGCCGCATATATGTGTAAAATTTATATCCTCTGTTGTTGCGATCTCGGATGTGTCAAGTGGTTCGGATATGATAGCTTTTGCTTCCCGCTGAATCATTTGTCTTAAAGATGCTTAGTTTTTTCTTTTTTGGTCCACAGTGCCATCTACCAGCTAACCCTCTTCTTCTAACGCTATCATTCCAAAGAGATTATCACGACACATTCTACCAAGCGCGAGTAGGCAACACATTAGTCCTAACAGAAACTTTAAAATATGCTTGGAGACGTGCGATATGGCGAAGGAACAAATACATCGTGTTAATGGAGGTAATAAATCATTCATATTCATAAATATAATTAGTAAATATTTTAAGTAGACTAATAGGCCGAAAGTCGTAATTTTTGGAATTAACTCTATAAAAGAGGGATCTTGGGTGTTCATTCGTGGACTGTTCCTATGTGTTACTTTGAGTGAGTTAAATGATTCTATATTTGAATACAACAAACGCGTTACAGGTTGTAGAATATGCGTTACAGGTTGTTGATGATGCGAGTGATCAAGATTTGCTTTCATGCCCAAACTATCCTTAACTAATTTGTAAATTGTTATTTGCTACAGGCTTACCTCAACAAGTGGCCTCTTCGCAAGCAACTGACCAGCTCCTTTAGGTTGACAGGTCTTCACGTCTTCACGTATTCATCCGTCCATTCTACAACCTTACATGATCGGCGAAGCTCATGTTCAGCACAATAGCATTGTCAGAGGGTCGTCCCTATGTTCTGAGACAACACTGGCTGTATGTAGATCTTCTTCAAGTCACTATAGCCAAAATACTCAGCTTTTATAGCTCCCAGATGCATCCTCAACCCAGTGGTCAAAATATAAGGTCACGTCCGCATGTTGATTCGGATGTTTTTCAAAGATATTCTCAGCTCTGTGCAGGGAATGTAAGACCACGGTCTTCGGTACATAACAGTCCCACGCACACTGCACCTTTGAAAGGTATTTGGAATTTACCATCTGTTACTTGAGTGAAACTTCTGATATTTCATCTTAGATTTCTCTTTTTATGTGGACCTATTATTTTCCAGGAATAACATCAGACATTCAGATAACTACTTCAGGTTGTGTGAAACGCATGTCACTGCTAGACGTTGATTCTGATGTCTTCCAAAGATACTCTCAGCTCTGTGCACGGAATGTAAGACCACGGTTTTCTGCTGATTTTCTAAAAGCTGGTTGTGTTAACAACTTTGAACCGCACGCCAATTATTACTCTCAGCTCTGTACGCGGAACGTAAGACCGCGGTGAGTTGTAACAATTCTTCTTAATTTTATTGTTTATTTTTTATTTACTTCATGTTTACGGTTTCATTGTTAACCATTGAATACATGCATATATAAGGGACCAACAACGTTGTAAATCTGTGTGCAGGCTGGTGCTGCTATACCGGAACAATATAAGCCTGCAATAAGGTTAGATGTTGGGATTATTTTTTTAGTCTTTTTACAAAGTGCTATTAACTAAAGGTTATAACTATTGATTAGGCTAGATTGTTATGTTTATTATTAGGTAGTTCGCTAGGTGCTTTAGTATCACAGCTTCATTTAGAACAGTTGCTTTAATATCATAGTTTTGAAAAAACATGACACCATTATGAAAATTCAAATGTATATTACCTTTTCTTAAACAAACAGGATCAACGCCGGAATCTTCCACAGCAAAAGATCAGAACACCGAACAAAGCAACATCATCACTACAGGTTAGAACACTTACTTTAGCATCGCAGTCTCCCAAAATTATATAACCATTACCGAACTTCAACCGCGTATTAACTTTTCATGAAATGACAGGAACACCACCATCATCTCCTAAATCAAAATATCGGAACACTAAACACCGAGTCATGACCACTACAGGTTAGAACAATTAGTTTAGTATCGCGGTTTCAAGAAAAGATGCAGCCATTATTAAAATTCAGATGTGTATTAACTTTTTCGGAAAATAAATGACTGACACTTAAAAAGTAGATGTTTATATGCATACTGTTAATATATAATGTTTTGGTTCTGGGTATTTGTATGCGATTCATTTTTGGCATACATTATGTATTATGAACATTTTTGGTTCTGTATAACTACATTTTTCATCTGATGTGTGTTTGGGTTAGGTTATTTGAGGGCTTAGTTTTAGTTTTTCCTTTAGGCGATATTGTTAAAGTTATTTTAGTTAAGTCAAAATTGTAATCATGATTACTACTATATTAGGATTACTAGGAGTGTGCACGATTCGGTTTAGGTCGGTTTTGGCTAAAACCAAAACCGAACCGATACATTTGGTTTTTATTTCTTTTATGTAATTTGTTAAAACTAATAGCCTTTACTTATATATTAAATACGCGCGTGCACAGAATTTTTCATTTTAAAAAACTTCAGAAGAAAGTCCATAACGTCTTTCAAATATATGCATGCATCCATTACAAGCTATCCGTACAAACCGGATCGTGTTAATACATAACAACATTATGAATTAGGATGGTTGCTGAATGCATTAAACAAAAGTTATGATGTTTTCAAGCAACGGGATGATACTTTAGGCAACAGTATCTTGCAATGAACCGAGGTAAAGCATTGGAATAGCGGGTTGTTGCATTGCGACGCCAGCTTGATGCGTGTCTATGAAAGGTTGCTGCGTTCGAATGTCAAGTTGAAGCATTGCATCGTTGGGCTAACGGATTGATTTAACGACAGGCACATTGCATCGGCAGGCTGCAGCAGACAACCAACCTCAAAAAGAAATCTGTAGAAAAGTTGTTGACCTTTTCTGCCAAAAAAAGACTATAACATTACCAGTATTTTAATCTCAGAAACCTACTAATCTATTTGGTGTATAGATAGCTTAAATGCTTTTGGTATATGAGAACTTACTTAATAAATCTTGACAGGCTGATCCAATACTCTACGACGAAATTCTGGCAGCGGCTTTACACATGAACAAGATCGACCAACAGGCGAACATACTTACGGCTTTATGTTTTTTTTGACGAGCATGGTAGCGGCCACATAACAAAGAACGAGCTAGAAGAAGCTGGAAATAAGTTTCTTACAGATGGTGCACCACGTGGTAAGTGATTATTTGTGATAAACGGTTCCTTAGTAGTTTCAGATGGGTATTCTTTTCTGAAATTTCATTGTCGTGTTTTTTGTAAGCTTGAGCCGCTAAAATAGGAATCTGTGGCCATTTGGGTCGGTCTTAAAACTGTAGATTTTAGTATAAAATGCAAATTCCACTATAAAAATGCTGGCTTTATGTGTACAGATTGTTAGATTCTGGATGTTTAGGTGTGTTACATCTAATTGGTAAGACGTTGATATCTTAGTGTTGGATCTAAGCGGTTTTGAGTGTGCAGGTGTTTTTAAATTACAAAGCGTCCATATAAGTAGTTGATTCAAACAACAATCTCAAAGAGCCCCTATAAGTAATAATTTCAGAAAGCAAATCCAAACAGTCCCTCTATGTAACTAATTCGAAAGACAATCTAAACATTCCGTATAAGCTACCACATGCTATATTTTTCTATGTTCGTCTGTTGTTTTATGCCACTTGCTTGCTACCACTAAAGGCTCTTAAAACATACAATAAATTTTTTCTATGTACAATGCAAGTAAATTGTTATTTAGGAATCTAATCGTATCTCTTGAATATAAGCTTTTATATTCAATTTCTATTACTACTAATTTGCAGTTCAACTTCTTACTTCCATTATCTTTTGAGACAACATAAAATCATGACATATTGTATCATTGCCTGTTATCATATTTAGTTATTTAGATTCCTGTTTATATCTTCACATTGTGTTTCTGTTTATATCTTCTCCATTTTAGATTTGAAATTGGTTATATGGAGAGGATTTAAGGTAATGGAAGTAATTACGTTAGAACCCGACTTCGGATATATGTGTGCCACTTTTTGTTCATGTAAGGCAATGATTTTTCTTTGTTTGACACATGAATTCATTTAGGTAGACCAGAAGCTAATGCATAACACAGAGTTACCCGCCGACATCAAAGCTAATGTGGTGGTAGCTAAGGACCGAAGCGGTAAGTACAAGAAAACAGAAAAGAGAAAGAAAAGATTCATGATCTATGTCGTGAAGGGAATTTACTATGGCAGGCGACATTCATATTACCTATTGAAGAACTTGACACAAGTTATTTGGAATCCGGAAGATGTATAGTTCATATAATGTCAGACCGTTTTTTAGTATAATGGAAGCTTTTGTTTTGTACTGGTACGTCTGGGTTACCAATTTCTTTCGTTTGGATATTCATTCATAGCAACTATATATGTAATCTGAAAGTCTTAGTTTATACAATGATGTGATCTTTTTTGACTTGCAACATTCATGTGTGAACCAATTGTCACCGTTCAATGTCTTTCTCATATGCCATTATCCTTTCCTGCCTCAGCTAAAATCCAATGAACACACAGCTCGAAAATGAAACGTAAATACTCGCGTTCGCAAACACCCCGCTTCGCCCCGACGCGAAGCGCGAGTTTAAAACCTCGTTAATTTACAAAGATGAAGAGTTGTGCCAGCTTATAACAATGAAGAGGTGTAGGTTTGATATACTTCTAAATTTATGGTACTAAACCTGTTGATTGATGTTGAAGCATATATGGCTAGACCTACTCCCTCATGTCGAGTTTTATTTAATTTTTCATAATTGCCACTTCTATCTAAAGTACATACAAACAGAAGTGTTTTTGATTAAAAATTAAAAAACTTAAAAATAAGTAATGTTTAATTTCAAAATACTTTTTCTAATTTAAATTCTCTTATAAAAATTCAAATAATGTTACTTTAATGAAATAGTTGTCTTAACAATTCTCACCTAAAAAAAATGCATGACATTTGTTTTATTGTAGTTTCTGAAAAAAAAGGAGATTTTTTATTATTTTAGTCTCAATAATAATAATTTCTAAAACTTCACCGACAAACTCTATTATATAAGACATTATATTACAACTTTTTGTTTCTTATTTTATTAGTTCATAATTGGTGAAAATAAATAAACACGTAATTATAAAAGTTTGCTGCTAAAAATTCCCGTCTCCTATTTAAAGTTATGAATAGAAGAATTTATGAGAATTAGGTTGAAGAATCCCTCTTTGTCAACGTACATCTGGGGAATGATGTTTGAAGACTTCCTAAAATCTAATGGCACATCCACATGAGGCTACTTAATTAAAAAAATTATCATGTGAATACTAAATATAAGTTACCATTATTATATTTTTTTTAAGATATAAATTATATTTGAAAACTGTTATTCGTGTAAGATTTAATATAAGCATATAATTTTTATAAGTTTTCAATGTATAAAGTGCAATGTTACTTGAATATTAATTTTTCATTTTAAGAAGAGTATATACGCAAATATCTCTCTAAAATGTTCCGTAATATGTATTGGTAAGAAACTAACTTGTAAGTAATTAGAGTATTAGTCTGCAGCCAATTAACTCGATTAGGCGATACCATGGATAGCAACTGCCTAATGTAGAGTCAATTTTCTTAGATTTCTGATAAAGTTCTTATTTTAAACTAGGCGGTGTAAATTTAAAACGCCAAATAGTTATAGTTGCGAAATTGTGTTTAAGCGTTTCGTGTACGAAATAAATGAATATTGTTTATTTGGTCAAACTATCAACTTATAAGTATTTAAGAAAGAAACATCTAACTCTCTCTATATATATATATATATATATAGTTAGGATCAAATAAGAAGTTTTCTTAAAATAAGAAGGATAAGAAGTAACTATAAATTAGATGCATCTCTATAATCTTAGATGTATTATAACGCATCATAATGTGTTTTCTAGCTTTTAATTAGATGCATATACGTATATTAGATGCATTTTATTTTTTTGTTCCTCTGCATGTGCCGAAATCATCATAATCAATTTGCACCATCTACACATCAAGTTAACGTTCGAAACTCAAAATGGTGCATCAAAATGTATAGAAATGCATCTAATGCAAGTCATTGCATCTCAAATATGTGATTTTAGTCACTTCTCACCACTTCTTATTTTAATTTACCTTCTCACTGGATCCCTACTATATATATATATATATATATATATATATATATATATATATATATATATGTATATAGGGGTATATATATATATATATATATAGGGGGACTTTATTAAAAGTTGTACATATGGCCCTAGTGGAGATCCGAGTGAAAGAACGAAGCTTAATTAATGTCATTGACAACGAGCTACTTCTTTGGTTTCTTTGGAGCGAAGATCCAATCATTGTGGAACCGCCAAATCAACCATGGCGTAGTTAAAACTTTAAACCACAACATCGAACAATTTTGGTTGAATAGATGTTAAGTTGGCTTGATCTGCTAGATAAATAGCATCATGTAGCGTTGCTCCAAGGCTTTGCACGTCTTCACGGGGATATTGCTCATAGAAGAATTCGAGCTATATTACAATAGCAGTAAACATATCACAATTCAACTTAACAGCCCATAATGTATAGTATTAGATGTATTCTGGCAATAGCGAGAAAAAGTTTGTCAATGGCATTAAACAAAGCTCATAAGGCCTCAAATTTGAGCCTAATTATTAGTTCTATAGAAAATGGATCAATAAGTCCTTAAGCTGAAAAAATAAGCGTAAACAAACACCTAAGTAGCAAATGTGAACTGACGACACGTACATTTTTCGGGTACAAACAAACAAACCACATCAAAGCTGATATGCATAACTTCTACGTAGTACTTTATCGTAACATTCTCGTTCGTGCTTACACAGTTTTCGTGTGAAGTACCTAACTGATGTTGTTCAAATTTCTTTCATTTAACATTATCCTTTTCGAAATTGTAGAATACAAACATTGTAGCAAAAAAACATGATATATTAATTAAGAACAGTATGATTGTAACATTATGGTCAATGAGACACAATTCAGCATACACTAAATTTAAACTTTGTAATTATTATTCATAAGCAAATGAGACATTTTACTAAGATCGTTAAAGCCAATAACTATAAGAAAAGATACTAGATGTCCTCAGCAAAGTAAGATTTGATGAGCTCGGTGCAACCAGGCAATGGTGTTTTCTTCAAGAAACCCATAGCGTTAGCAAAACGGAAATCGTATGGCATGCCATTGTTGCGAGTAAGGATGACTGTGGCACGGTCACGACCACGGTTAGGCTCGTCACACTCAGGGTCTGGGCTGCTCACAAGGGCGCACTCACATTTTTGATCACCATGATCTGTTGGGACTTCCATCTGGTAGGATCCAGTCGCGTCGGTCACTGCATCTAGTGTGTACCTTAGGTTTAATGAGTTCCTGTCTACACATTCTACTCTAACCTTAGCACCTGCATATATGAAAACATTTTCATTAAACATACTATATATAGTATTCGAAATTTAACAAAAATGAAACCCCATAAAAGAGATTTAAGTACTAGTATGAAGATGTATATATATACCAGCTAAGTACTTGGTGACTGAGGTTTCGAAACCAGCACGGCAAGTATCACAGTAAACACGACCCTTAAGGCGGAAGGGGTTGCCTGCAGCTGACGCATCGATGGAAAGTGCTGGAAGGAGGCATAGAGCAATGAGGACTACGAACTTCGACATTGTTAATTAGTTAGTTGTAAGTTGATTGTGAAGAGTTGGATCAAGTTAAGGGACTATATAGTGGTGAATATGTGAATGTGGATGAGCAAAGTGAGATCTCATCACATGCATGCCCATGTTAGTTAGACATTGACATTAAATGAAACCGAGAGTCACAATATATACTTTATTTGTTTTTAATGTTTAATTATAGTAGCTACAGCATCTTACATTGAATTCAACTTCATTTTTCCTGAACAAAACAAAGCTCTCAAGTCTTAACACGTTAAAATAGTTTCAACACAAGAACATCAATAAAGTTGGTCCTCGAATACACGTTTAAACAAGACGAGATTGGTAAAAAAAACCTTATATATCTATAGAATTTACGTCGTATTGTGCATGTTAGCGTGTGTTGGGTTGGACTTTGCTTGCACACTTGGTACATAAAAGATAGTTCGGCATCTGGGTCATGTGCGAGAGCAAACGTAATGGAACAACAAAATAATACCACTGAAACCGGATCTAAGTATAATAAAGATATTATTAATTGCACATTCAATTTGTGAATCCCTTCCCATACACAAACATATTAGCGTATGGGATTGAGTGATTGACTTCCTCTATAAAGACTTTACCAAAATCAAATATAATGGCCACACCGACATGAGCCTACTTCTCAGAAAATGTTTAAAATATTAAAAAAACTTTAACTCGATATGCTCGATTTTTACAACATCAAATTTCATGTAGTTTCCGTAAAGGGCTAGATAATATATTCCAAGCTGTAGGTAAACGCATACATAATTTAAAATGAAAAATGATTGTTGTACCTACTAATCATGCTTACAAATGTATTTAAAGATTTGATTAGTTGATTTTAAAAAATGATTGATAGGAATTTAAAGAGATGAAATAAATAATTTGTACAAGTGATTTATGCATTAGACATGTATTTAAGCATGTGTTTTAGGTCTAAATAACACTACTCATTTAAAATTTTACTTTAAACTAAAGGTAAATCCGAATAAATAATATGCAACGGAAGAATAAAAACATTTTTCTAATTAACATTTTTCTAATTAGACTAATTGTCTAAAAATATATTTTACTTGTCACTTTTTTGAGTTTCGTGTATCATCGTTAGTATCGGATCACGTATGGGAATTAATACACCGAATAATCAAAATTTAAAAAGTTAATTATTATATAGTTTAATCGTAACAATGATACATATAAGAGCATCTCTAATAGTAAAATAAGTAATGACTTTTTACAATTTTGAAAAGCTTTTTAAGTGTTTTTTTCTTATTGCATTCACAACTTTTTGAATAGTTTTTTACAATGACGTGTTAAACAACAAGTCATTTGTAAAAGCTATAGTCATTGGAGGTATTTTGCATTTAATGCATTAAATGCAAAAGGTTATCAAAAGCTTTTTGCATTGGAAAAGCTATAACTTTAAAAAGTGGCATATAAGAATAACTCATGTTTAAATTAGCATTGTACAGTGAAGACAAAGGATCGGGTTAAAAAAGAAAAATTAGAGAAGTTAGCCCAAATAGTTTTTTTAAGGGGAATTCACATATATCTCAAAAAATTTAATATTTACATATTTCTTTAAAACATGCTTTAATAACGCTTTACATCATGTATTGAAAACTTGTGTTTTAAAAAATATGTAATTTTTAAAGTTTGATTGGTATATATGAAATTCCCCTTTTTTTTAAAAGCGTTGCTTGATTAGGGCCTCATAAAGTCGTAAGAGATTAACGCTAAAAAATAATCAACAGCCAAAACCACTACAATCAAAAACACCGATCATCGAGGGAGAACCTGAAATGACATCGGAAATAAGGCTATATATACAAAACACAACACAACCTAGACCCAAACTAGAACTAATTACCTATTGAAAGAAATGTAACCAAAAATTATATCACAGTGACTTGAAATTCATAAATTCAGAGTTTATTTCTACTTTTATTTTTCGCCATCGGTTGGACATCCAAAGAAGAGATGCGAATTGAATCCGAGGAAAAATATTTGAACTTCGCTCCTAACTTTTCTCTTCAACGGTGGAATGAAATATTAGGAATTGCTCATATCATATCAAATAATTATACGGCTGGAGATACGTGAGTCTATTATGTCACACAGGTATACACCGAGATACTACCATTTATAATGTAATTGATAATTAGAGTAATTATATTAATTCTATTAGTTAAATGTTTCACGAATTGCTTAACGGTCATTAATTAAATCGTTAGACACTTTAATTAATTATAGACTTTATTTATTAGCGTGTAACGTAGTAAATAAGACTTAACCCGAACAATATGAAAAGTTCATAATTGTTGAGGGGTTGGATTGGCCAGGATGGGGAAAAAAGGTGGAAAACCTTACTTCTTCATCAAGTTTATTCACCTTATATAAAGTTTTGATTAGAGTTTAATCACTCATAACTTGTAAAAACCAATCAAGAAATAACCTCTCTCCCTCCTCTAGTAAAACCGGTCGATTCGAACCCTAAACCCAGGTATGTTTGGTAAAGAGAAAAGAAATAAAAGAAATGGAATTAGATTGAATTCTCTTGTTTAGTAAATAGAAATAAAAAAAGTGGAGAATTGAAAGAATTTGGTTGAGAAATGAAAAGAAATGGTAATGCAATTTTTGTCACCCTCATTTTCATTATTTTTGTACAGAATTTGGAATAGTGATTTTTTTTTTTAATTTGTCATTTATTTTTCTATTTTTTTTAATCATGGTTGCCGACTTTTTTACCAACAAATTCACTAGGTTTGAACTCACCACTAATCAAATTTTAGTGGTATTAGTCTCAAGTAGGGGTGTTAGTCGGTTCTGGTTGACCGGGTTCGGGTCAATTTGGGTCGGGTCAAATTTGGATCAAGACTAAAAATTTCATACCCGAACCCGAACCTATTTGAATTTAGGTGACTCGGGTTCGGGTCAATTCGGGTCGGTTTAACTCGGGTCGGGTCCATCGGGTTCGGGCCAACCTGAATATGAGTAAAATGTAATAAAAATGCTTATTTTTACTCTTTTAAATAGAAAATTTATATTAATAAAATTAAAAAATCCTTATTCGGGTCAATCGGGTCGACTCGAACCCGAGCTAGCAAAACTTTTTCAACCCGATACCCGACCCTATCTAGCATTCGGGTTACTCGGTTGACCCGAATAAAAATTTGACCCGAATAGGCTTAACCCGACCCGAGTAACCTGACTCGAAAAAAATGATGATGAAATTATCATAGTATAATCGCTCTTTATTTGAAGTTTTTCAAAGGAAGAAAAAAATTTCGTGATTGTTTTTTATTTCAATTTTTTGCGTTACCAAACAGTGGAATTCAAAACATTTCTCATTCAATTTTATTACTCTGAATTCTATTCTCTACTTCATTTCTAATCTCTGAAATTCTTTCTACCAAACGTGCCTTTACGGTTTTGATTCGACATTCATAAACAACAAACAAGAACTCGTTTTTTGATCGTGAAGTTAAGAACTAGCATTCGGGTAGTATACAACGACGTGTTGTGCACGAATCATAGAGGTCACTTGTGTTAGTGACTAAAGAGTTTTCATGGGTTTCTTGACAAGAGCAAGTATTCGTTCTTTGCTCCGTTTGATCACACGATTCAAAACAAGAGGTTAGTATTGTTATTTATGTGTTAATCTAATTACATCAGACGGGTCTCTTTGGGACATTAATCCACCGCATACTATAGATAATAAATGGTTATTTAGTTATTAAATGCCAACAGTGGCATCACAAGCTATTGTATGATGTTTAGGTTACATATGTATGCGTAAATTTGACCAAAAACGTGTGTTTTCGAATGTTTTCTTTAATTCGATTTTAAACAACCCTAAGGACTATTTTTCTGTGTAGAAATCGACCTTAATGGGTCTTAAAAATCATTTCTTAAAAAACTTAGGTCGCGGTTTTACGTGTACAAAACGGGTTTTTTTAATTGTTACATATTTTTCTTTAAATTGACTTATTTTAATTATTACTTGTTTATAATTGTAATACATGCATATTTATCATGGATGATAATCCAACCTCTTGTATTAAACATATTATTAGTGGGTTAATAGATTAGACGTGCAAAACCGATGAATGCCCTAGTTTTTGCATGTTTATGTAATTTATTTTATTTGTTGTTTGCTTGATCTTGTTGCACTAAAAAATTAATTCCCGTAACTTTGAATTGAATTAGACCTTGAAATTTTTTTGGGGAGTTCTCAACTCGGTTGAGTACAATCTTCTAGTTTATTGCAAAAATTGGGAAGACTCTTTAATGGAGTTTTTGGGCCCTAAAATAAATAAAAATCTAAAATCAGCAAGCTGTGTTTTTTAAACTTTTGGATTTCACTTGCTTTGAATATGTTTAAAAGTAATTGGGAGTCCTATTTTTGGTTAATGGATTGTCCCTTAGATGACCTCTCTGTTTTTCATGATGGCTCATGGACCCGGGCATAGGAATTCATCGGATAAGGTTTTGCAGTCATGATATGTTTGTTTATTTATGTTTCATTTATTTGTAATTATTTTCATTGTGACTTGTATAAATTGCAAAATGGATTTTGGTAATTAAATGGAAGTAAACCTATTGAAATATCATTTAAATGTAAACTATTGTATTGCACCGTTTTAAACGCATTAGGTTTGGTTTTATACAATAATTTGTTCTCGCGAAAAACTTGCAAGTACATTGGTTTATAAAGCGTTCTACTAAATTAGAGTTTGCACCAATTTATTAATGACTGAATCACTTGATTTTTAACCAAGATGGTATAGGGTTTGATTATTCTTTAATCTTTTCCCGTGACAAAACATGTATTTGAACTATTTTGTTAATGACTGATATACTTGAGTTGTGTAACTCTCTAGGGTGTCAATCTAGGGTTTGTATAATCTTTAATCTTTTTCCGCGATAAAAATGTGCATTAATTTTGATTTTGTAAACGTTAATTATGTATTATCCTTAATTTTATATCCACTTGATTGCATATAAAATAAAAAGGACATTTTGATACATAAAAATTTAAACAATGGGAAAATTGTTTAAACTTATGATGCGCAGTTGTATGAATGCTTCTTCATACACTTATTTTATCAAAATTAATATAACCATAGAACTTTAAGTCTTGCCATCCATTTGTGAGTACATTTACAATTGCCTTTTAGTCTGCGTGAGACGTAGGTGAATTGCAAACCAAGGTGACTATCCTCTATGCGTGAGACCTAGTGTGATCTTCGCACGTTCTCAAATTGGACGACTTAATCGAGTTAAACGGTGAGATCCTTAACCCGAGGCAAAAATGGGACTAAACATACTAAACATGACACCACACTAGTTGCTCGTAATATAATGCCATGGATCCTATAAACTATGAGTTGCACCCGTGATGCAGTTATCGCTCGTCGCTTACCTATTGAATTCACCATTGCTAGCAGATCAACTAATGTGATGGTGAAAGTTCAAATAGGATCTTAGCCCTTTAAGATTAATTGTTTTATTTAAAACGTGGGTAGTTAATTTTTTAAGAGATTAATTATCAAAAATTACTAAATTTTTGAACTTTGATTGTTTTGTAGATGGCTTTACCTACCCAAAACAATTAATTTTGGACTAAGCTTTTTGAACTAGTATATTAATTTAAGGATTGTCTATAAGGCTGAACGTAAGCTAGTCCATTTGGAATAGCCTCTGCCACCAACTCCTTTACCTGTTGAGTCTGCTGTTGTAGTTGATGCATACTTTACATTGTTCAATGCACAGCAAGAAGTGGCATGTCTTATGCTTGCAAGCATGACTTCAGATATTTTAAAGAACCTGGAGGACTACAATGCATATGACATGCTACAAGAATTGAAAACTATGATCCAACAGCAAGCTGATCAGGAACTATTTGAAATAGTTAAAGCATTCCATTCTTGTAAACAGGAGAAATGGCAGTTTGTTGGCTCCTATGTCTTAAAGATGAAGGGCTACTTAGACCGACTGGAACGTCTTGGTTTTCTCATGCCAAATGAACTTGGAGTAACCTAGATATTGAACTCCTTTATGAGGTGGTATTTTTAAGATCTGATGTAATAACCCTTTTATTTTTTTTACCTTGCTTATCCTTGTCTTTTTTAAGATCTGATGTGGTATTTTCAAATACTACCTCTTCTACTGTCAAATCAACTCCTTTATGAGGTGGCAATTAACAATCAAAATCATCATTGTTGGTGTCATCATCCGCCTCAGAAACTTGTTGATCTTCAACATTCTTGCCTTCTTCATCTTTAATGTTTTCGATCTCTTGATCATCAACCTTTTTCACTTCTTGTTTATCTTTTACGTCAGGGTCTTCTTGATCACCAACATTAGTATCAACTGCTTGATTATTTTCGTCCTCAAAACGAGCCTCGGTGATACGGGCTAAGGAGGATGCATCACCCAATGTGGTTGGTCTCGACACCAACAACTCGTGTTGTAGGTTGAGTTCGAGTCCTGAGATATAGAAAGAGATGAGCAAGGAGTCCGGTATATCTGTAACCTTATTCATGAGTTTCTCAAACTCTCATTGATAATCCTCAACCGTACCCAATTGCAACAACTTCGATAACGCCCCCTGCAGATCTTCATATTTTGATGGTCCAAAACGATTCTTCACACTCTCCTCAAACCTGGCCTCGGCGATACGAGCTAAGAAGAAGGCTTCTCCTAAAGTTGTAGGTCTTGATCTCCACAGTTCCCGTTGTAACTCCAGTTTAAGTCCGGAGATATAAAACAATGTAAGTAACGATTGAGAGATCCCCGTTACTCGATTTATAAGTATCTCAAACTCATTCTGGTATCGGCCACCGTACCCATTTGCAAGAGCTTAGATAGTGCGTCTTTCGCTTTCCGATCGCTGCCGCCCGATGCCATGAATAGTACTCCGACGAACAATAACTTGAAGAACAGTTAAAAAAATATTTTTTTTACTCATGAATAGTGCCGACGAACAGTACCGATGAATAGTATCGATGAACAGTACTAGGTTAATAGTGTCGATGAACAGTGACTTTTTTTAGAACCCTAATCGAAAGCCCTCTCAACGAGAGCACCAATTGATACGACCCTGTTAGAGGTTGTATCGGGATAAGGCACCACTTCAAGCGTGTGCTAGCTCCGTCAGAAGATAGAGAGAAGAAGTAGAGAATTGTTTATCTTAAACTTGATTGATTATAATGAAAGAGTACAAGAGTATTTATAATAGCTAAATGGACCATGGGCTTATTATGGGCTATTATGACCTTTGACTTTTGACTACAAGATAAAGATTGACTTTTGACTTTCAGAACACAAGTTATTGACTTTCCTAAATAAACATGAAGACATTCCTAAGTCATGACACTTAAATAAGGATAGATTATATGACATAATCTTTATGCCATACGGCCTTGGACTTCTCCCTCTGGGGTCGTTTGGACCGTCCGTCCTCCTGCAATACTAGCGTAACAAGAAATGTCTAGTTTAGCGATTAATAGTAAAAAGGTTTTTTCTATCTTTTAAATAAGAGGAAATAAAGATTTGGCTCACTCATTAACTATTAAGTGGATTTGGAAACACCCTTTGAGTAGGGGTGTTTATCTGTTTGGTTATCGGGTTGTTCCGTTTATTTGGTTGGGTTAGTTCGTTAAAATATTTCTTTTTGGGTAAAAGTTTTTTTTTTGAACGGCAAAGATGAAATAAATATAAAAGAGTCTAGCATGACGTTAGAAACTTAAAGTACAATAAAGTCAACAAAAAGAATTACATAATCATCGAAAAATGGTAAAATTCCGAGACTTTAACTGCGAGGGAATCAAAAGGGATGAAAAAACTTTTGACACGAATGCCGACGGATCAGTTTTCACTTTGGCAAAAGAAAAACCCCCCATCCCGAAAGCCGAGCCACCGGTTTTCACTCCGGGATGGTTTTTGATGAAACCACAAACAAGTCCCGAGAGAAGGATGAAAAGAAGTACAATCCTCAAATCCGACGAAGACCAACCCAGCGAACTTGAACGCCAGCTCAGGAAAAAACCAAAAGCATGATATATATTTTTTAATTCGGTTTAAGTATATATAAACCTCTAAAAATAAAATATATAAATTCTTTTCATAATGTAATTCATGTGGTATAAATTCAAATTCACGTTTTCGAGTCGACCCGAATTACATAATATATATTTTTTTAATTCGGTTTAAGATGTGATTAGATGTGATTATAAATTCAAATTCGGTTTATTAAGATGGACAAGAGAAAACCGAACAAATTTAAATTTGATTTAACCGAATAAAAAACCGAATTTGAATTTGGTTCGGTTTTCGAGTTGACCCGAATTACATAATATATTTTTTTTTAATTTACTTATACATATATTTAGAAAAAAATATTTCAAGCGTAAAAAGTGTTTTATTTATACTAGGAAAATGTTTTAAGGATCTTTTTAGGTATATAAATATAAAAAACATATATTTATATGAATTCGGTTTTCGATTTGTTTCAGGTGATATTTTTCAAAAACTATATCCAAACCAAAAACTGAATATCTAATTTGGTTCGATTGGGTTACAAATTTCGTTCAGTTTTTTAATTTGGTTCAGGTTTGATTTTGGATTCTCGTAAATATTACCCGAATCGTAAACACTGCTGCCTTTCTAAAGTTTAATAAGCGGTCCAATTAAGTGCAGCTTAATGTTGTTTATTCAAGGCCCACTATTGGCCTCTAAATGATTGGATTAAATATTATAAATTATATGATCCATTTATGTTGATATCGTATTGCACAAACTAGTTTTAATGACCGTGCACGCACGGGGCTTAGACATTATGTTTTTTTTAACCACATATATATATATTTTCTGTTTTATAAGTTATGTTATAGAGTATTATCGAAATATATGAAGATAATAAATTCATTAAATCTTTTATATATAACGTAGTATATGAATTTGAGGATGATTACTAATTTTTTTCTTTTGATTTACTTGTTTTTTGACTTGATATTGTGAGCCAACTAATCCCAGCGAAACAACCCTTTTAGGTAGCCCGGAGTCGGGTCAAGTGAACCTTCGATGTGCTTCGGTTGTACAACATGATTTCAGGCCGACAATGAAAAATCTACCAAAAACTCTTCGGGTAGATTTGAGATGTGATTAGATAATGTTAAATCTTTGTTTGGAAGTAAGAAATTGTTTACGTTTGTTGTATTTTAAAATATAAAGTCTAGAGGTTTAAAGTTTAAGGGGTTATTTGTTTATTTTTTAAAGTTATAATAAAACTTGTAAATTTATAAATTTACACTTTTAACTCCATATAATTTATTTAAAATTAAACTACTAAAGTTTTATTAATTATCTCCCCTTTTTTCAAGTTTTTGTTTTCACAAATTTGACACATATATTTTTATGTGTTTTTTTCTCCATCAAATTTCTCCACCAATTTTTTTTAATTTTGACCAAATTGATTCAATTTTGACTTTTTATTGACCAATCAGATCGCACGATTTTGCCTACGTGGCAAAATCAAGCATTCTGATTGGTCCAATTTATTTTCACATAAGATTTAATCTGATAAAAAACTTCGAAATGATGTAATTCTTTTATTATATAAATATAAAAGATAGTTTTAATGCCGTATACGCACGGAGTTAGACATAATGTTTATTTTTAAATATATATATATATATATATATATATTTTTAATTTTAGAGTATTATCGAAATCATATGAAAAGAATACATTCGTTAAATCTTTTATATATTATATGGACTTTAGGATAATTAATTATTATTTTTCTTTTGATTTACGTGTTTTCTGACTCGACATTGTAAGCCGACTAATCTCAGTGAAATTATCATTTTAGGTAGCCCGGAGTCGGCTCAAGTGAACCTCCGAGACCAAAAGGGGATTAATTTTCTCCCCGTTATATTCGAACCGTTGACCTCCACTTTGTAAAGCTGATATTCTTACTGTTGGGTATTCAGTTGATATTGTATACTAGTATATTTTATTATTATAGTTGCATGAGTGTGTCAGCTATACTTAGGATTCATGGTCATACTTTGTATTAAAACATATAAAAATTTAGCTTCACAATCGAATTTAAAAGCATCAAGTTGAATTATCAAAAGCGACAATATTTCAAAAATATAGAAAACTAAAAAACTCAAATCAGTATTATGTTTCGTGCATATAATTTGTTTTGGTCAAACAAAGATTTACCTATTATATATCTTAAATACATATGCAAATGTAAAAAGAGTTTACCTATTTTTCTGTCATCAACACTTACTAAAGATATAAAAGTGGCCTAAATTGTTGTATATAATTTATAGACATACGCACATGTTAATGGAATAAAGACTTTTTGAGAAATTTAAAAGTTAGAATTTTAGTACGTATTAAACCAAAAGAAAAAAATGCAATTCTTTCGAACCATCAATGAATAGCTAGAAAACCTTTTTTCTTTATCTATGATATTTTATGTGCTTCAGTGTTTTCTATTTGGTTGTACAACATGATTTCAGGCCGACAATGAAAAATCCACAAAAAAACCTTTAGGTAAATTTAAGATGTGATTAGATACTGTTAAATCTTTGTTTAGAAGTAAAAAATTATTTACGTTTGTTGTATTTTAAAATATAAAGTCTAGGGATATAAAGTTTAAAGGGTTATTTGTTTATTTTTTTAAGTTATAATAAAACTTGTAAATTTATAAATTTACACTTAACTCCATATAATTTACTTAAAATTAAAAACCACTAAAGTTTTACTCATGGTTGTCAGGATCCCGATCCTGATCTTAGGATCTTTCGATTTTACGATACTGCAAAGTAAAAACGATCCAGATCCTACATAGGATCTTTGCATGCTTAAGATCTTATAAGATCCCGATCTTGACCATAGGATCTTAAGATCTACTTCGATCCGATCCTACTTTTCTTGAACCACAAACTAAAAAATTATGAATTTGTGGGTTGTGTTTCCTAGAATTTAAAAAACAAGTTAATCTTCTTAAACATTTCATAATTATTATTTAAGACAACATTTGTATGAAACATTCATATAATTTTGTGTTTATAATATATAATAATTTGTAGATTTGTATAATATTACAAAGACTATTAAAAAATGACATTATAATAGGATCTTACGATCCTAATCCAACCTTACGATCTCGATCTTGCAAAGATGAAAACGATCCCGGGTAGGATCCCGATCTTGAAAACCTTGGTTTTACTTTTACTGATTACCTCATCTTTTTTCAAGTTTTTTTTTTCACAAATTTGACATATATATTTTTATGTGTTTTTTTCTCCATCATATTTCTTCACCAAAAAATTTCAAACCAAATTGATTTAACTTTGAATTTTTATTGACCAATGAGATCGCAAGATTTTGTCTACGTGGCAAAATCAAGCTTTCTGATTTGTCCAATTTTTTTCTCATAACATTTAATCTCATAAAAAACTCCAAAATGATGTAATTCTTTTATTATATAAAAGATAGAATTAATGAGATGTATGTTTCGCGCGTTGTGACAGAGCTATTTAAATTTTATATATGCCTTTTTCTAATTGAGGAAATTTAGTTTACATATGTTTTTTAAATGATGGTTTCCTTGTCTTTTTTTATAAGTTTTTTTTCGTTTTTGTCTTTTTAATTGTGAGTTTTACGCGCATGTGTTGAGTCGATTGGTTTATGCTGTTTGTGAAATAACTGTTGTATCAACTGATATGCAAATATATCTGTGTCTGCTAGCACTTTGGTAGCCACAATTTGGTTAGTAGGCATATAAGTATACAGTTAAACTCTAGAGTAGTGTTTTTTTTTTGGAACGGCGATTTTATTAGAAACAAAAACTAGCAAGGAGCTAGATTACAAAACAATAATACGAGAATACGAGAGCCTTCACAATCCGGGTAATCCTGGACAACAACAACAACACGAAACACGGGTGATAGAAAAGACAAGCTATCTCACACAACAAACAACACTTATTCATACAATTACAACTACGGATAAGCATGGGTTGCCTCCCACGAAGCGCTTGTTTAAGGTCGCTATGCTTGACCCGTCACCTGAATTTATTGGACATTAGGGAATGTTTGGAGATCCGGGACTACCAATTGTGGTACGTCCCCTCCAAAGTAGTGCTTAACACGATGACCATTCACTTTGAAATTCGGCCCGTTGGCTTGAGATAGCTCAACAGTGCCGTAAGGAAAGACTTGAGTGATGGTGAATGGTCCACTCCAACGGGATTTTAGTTTGCCCGAGAAAATCTTCAATCTTGAATTAAAGAGGAGGACTCGATCACCGACGTTGAAAACGCGATTTTTGATCTTGGAGTCATGGATTCTCTTTGTTTTTTCCTTATAGATCAATGAGTTCTCATAGGCATGATCACGAAGTTCGTTAAGTTCATTGAGTTGAACTTTCCGGTGATCACCCGCAGTAGAAAGATCAAAGTTTGCTTGTTTCAAGGCCCAATAGGCTTTGTGCTCAAGCTCGATCGGAAGATGGCATGCCTTTCCATACACAAGCTTGTAAGGAGTACACCCGATGGGCGTTTTGTAAGCTGTGCGGAAGGCCCATAGTGCATCATCTAGTTTGTCCGACCAGGAAGCACGGTTTTCACCTATGGTCCTTTCAAGGATACGTTTCAAACCACGATTTGACACCTCGACTTGCCCACTTGTTTGTGGATGATACGCGGTGGAGAGACGGTGAGTGACTCCATATTTCTGCATGACCTTTGCAAATTGGTCATTGCAGAAATGAGTTCCGCGATCACTTATGATAGCTCGAGGGGCACCAAATCTGGCGAAGAGAGATTTTAGGAATTTGCAAACGACTCTGGCATCATTGGTGGGGAGCGCTTTCGCTTCAACCCATTTTGACAAGTAGTCAACGGCCACGAGAATATATTTGTTCCCTCGTGAAGACGGGAACGGGCCCATAAAGTCAATGCCCCAAACGTCAAAGATTTCACAAACTTGGATGGAGTTTTGAGGCATCTCATCCCGTTGCGAAGTTTTTCCTTGTCGTTGGCACGAGTCACAGTTTTTGACAAACTCGTGGGCATCCTTGTAAATGGTGGGCCAAAAGAAGCCGGAATCAAAGATCTTTTTGGCGGTTAGGTTTGCACCATGATGTCCCCCGGTGGGTCCATTGTGGCAAGCCTCGAGAATGTCGAGAGCTTCCTTGCCGTGCACACATCGCCTGATCACTTGATCCGCACAAATTTTAAACAAGAAGGGGTCATCCCAAAAATAATGTTTCACGTCCTTGAAGAACTTATTTTTCTGTTGGGTTGACATGCCCTTCACAACGAAGTTACCCGCGTGGTAATTTGCAAAGTCGGCAAACCACGGGGTACTAGAATCACCACGAAAAGTCACCATACTTAACGTCTCGAGAGGAAATGTTTCATTAATCTCTTTAGGGTCGAGAACGTTTTCATACGGGTTTTCTAATCGGGACAGATGATCGGCTGCGAGGTTCTCGGCTCCTTTTGTGTCAAGAACTTTAAAGTCAAATTCTTGGAGGAGGAGAACCCATCGGAGCAATCTCGCTTTAGCATCCTTTTTGGCAAAGAGATACTTGAGAGCGGAATGGTCCGTATGCACTATGCTTTTGTTCATGATAAGATAAGACCGGAATTTTTCGAATGCATACACCACGGCTAACATTTCCTTTTCCGTCGTGGTGTAATTAGATTCAGCCTCGGTCATCGTCTTGCTAGCATAATGGATAGGCCGAAAGTGTTTTTCATGACGTTGCCCCAAAACTGCCCCTATGGCGTAATCACTTGCATCGCACATAAGTTCGAATGGTAGATCCCAGTTTGGGGCAATCAAGATCGGAGCTTCCGTAAGTTTATTCTTTAACGTTTGGAAAGCTTGGATGCATTCATTAGAGAAGATGAATGGAGTATTCTTCTCGAGAAGATGAGTCATTGGTCGGGATATTTTGGAAAAATCCTTTATGAATCTCCGGTAAAAACCGGCATGACCAAGAAAACTCCTAACTCCTTTGACAGTGGTGGGATGAGGTAATTTGGCAATGACATCTATTTTGGCTTTGTCAACCTCAATCCCATTTTTAGAAATTTTATGGCCGAGGACAATGCCCTCTTTGACCATAAAATGGCTCTTCTCCCAGTTAAGACACAAATTGGTGTCTTCACATCTTTGCAACATTTTCTCAAGACGGGAGAGGCAATTTTCAAAGGAATTCCCAAAGACCGAGAAGTCATCCATGAAGACTTCCATTGTCTTTTCAACCATGTCGTGAAAGATGGCCAACATACACCTTTGGAACGTGCCCGGTGCATTGCATAAGCCGAAAGGCATGCGACGGTAGGCAAACGTTCCGTAGGGACAAGTAAATGTGGTCTTTTCTTGATCACGAGGGTCAATGGGAATTTGGAAATACCCGGAGAATCCATCAAGGAAACAATAGTACTCGTTTCCCGCTAATCTCTCGAGCATTTGATCCATAAACGGGAGTGGAAAGTGGTCTTTACGGGTGGCTTCATTTAACTTGCGGTAGTCAATGCATACCCGCCACCCGGTAACCAATCGAGTTGGGATCAACTCATTTTCTTCATTTTGAACAACGGTAAATCCACCCTTTTTGGGCACACAATGTATCGGGCTGACCCATGGACTATCGGAGATTGGGTAAATCAATCCTGCGTCAAGAAGTTTTTCAACTTCATTCTTGATGACATCGTGGATTTTTGGATTAACCCTTCTCTGATGCTGAACTGCAGGTTTATAGTCCTCTTCCATTAGAATTTTGTGGGTACAAAATTCCGGGTTAATACCCTGAATGTCGGATAATTTCCAAGCGATGGCTCGCTTGTGGGACTTAAGAACCTTGATCAGATCGGCTTTCTCCCCCAAACTTAATTCTTTAGCAATGATGACTGGTAACTTGTTGTCATCTTCCAAGAATGCGTATTCAAGATGGGGAGGTAAGTCTTTGAGTTCAACCTCTGGCGGTTCATCAATCGAAGATTTAACAGTTTTGGCTTCACAAAGTTTGATTTCTTCTTGGGTTTCTGGTGAACAATCTCCTTGATTTGGAATAGGAGTCGGTGGTTCATTGTTCAAGAATGCTTCTAGGATGAGAATGTCCCCGTCGGGATCATAATAAGTCGGATCAACTTCCGGTGAAGTTGTATCATCATCTAGAGCAAGAAAAGCATTTGCTTCCTCGAACAGTAGAAAGTCACTTTCTCCAAATGGAGTTAAGGTCGGAGATGAATTAGCAACAATAGGATCAAAGCACGGAGAAGGATTTCCGTATGCTACCGAATCAGAAAAACCTAAGACCTCTTGCGAGTATTCTTCACTAGCCATATCAATGACGTCAATCCGGTTTGCCGTCATATGATTGAAATTTGCCGTGTACCTCGAAGTTTGATCTAGGTTGAAAGTTATGGCCTCTTTGCCAACACGAAGGGTAATTTCACCCTCGTACACATCGATTAATGCACGACTAGTTTTCAGAAAACACCTCCCGAGAATTAGAGGTACTCGGGGGTCTGGCTCAAATTCAACAACCACAAAATCGGCTGGAAATTGGAACTTTCCCACCAACACACGGACGTCTTTGGCGATACCGATTGGTGTAGTGATTGAACGGTCCGCTAGCTCTAGCGTCATGCATGTTGGGGTAAGCTCGGAAAGAGAGAGATCCTTCCACACGGAATACGGCATAAGATTGATGCTTGCACCGAGATCGGCCAAGGCATTGCATGTGTTAATGCCAGAAAATTCACATGGGATAAGGAATCTGCCGGGGTCTCCAAGTTTTCTAGGCAACTTGTTAAGGATGACCGCCGAGCAAGTTTCGTTCAATTTTGCCATTTCACTCAGTTTCTCTTTGTTTCCGATTAAGGCTTTTAAAGTTGAGGCGAATTTAGGCATAAGAGTCAAAGCATCCAAAAAGCTAATTTCGAAATTCATATCTTTGAAGATTTCATAGAATTTCTCAATTTGTTCGTTAGCTTTTTCACGGCGGTTTTCATCGTTTCTTCTCGAAGGAAATGGGATTGACACCTTAGGAATAGGAGTAACAACAGGAGCAACATTGGGCTCAGGATTTGGATTACGAGACTGAATTTGAACAACAGGAGGTTGGACGTCTTCGATGCTTCCGTTATTAGCAGGAGGCATCGTGTCCTTTGTCACCTCGGCGTCATGATTAACTGCCTTCGGTCCTTGGATTGTAACACCACTTCGGGTAGTGATACCTTTTAAATCTTCCTTTGGGTTGGTAACAGTGTTACCAGGAAGAGTTCCAGAACCGGAAGTAGAAGCTGTATTAGCAGTAACAAATTTTGAAAGCATGTCAGTCAAATTTGCCATTTGGGATTGCAGGTTTTGACCTTGGTTTTGCATGTTTCTCAACACTGCATCATTGGCTGTGACATATCTTTCAAAATCTGTTTTTGACACACCGTGTGTCTGAGGAGCAGGTCCTTGATGAGCTACTGGTTGATTAACTACTGGTTGATGAACCGGAGGTCGATAAATCTGACCTTGGTTGAAATTGTTTCCTCTGTTTTGATTGAAGTTATTTCCTCGATTGAAATTGTTTTGATTATTTGCATGAGGATTCTGAACTGGAGGAAAACCAGGAGGTCGAATTTGATTTGAGACCATCGGAGGTCGATAACCAGAATTAGCTTGGTTGAAATTGGCCGCAGCGGCCTGGGACACATACTCTTGGATATTGTCATGGTACATGTTGCTATTGGTGGCTGGACAGTTTTGATAAGAATGACCTCCCCCACAAGTTACACAACTTTGTTCAACCGCTTTTACGGGGGCGGAAGCTGGGGTTTGGTTCTTTCTATCGAGAATTAATGCCCGAACCATGTCTTTGAGTTCAGCAACATCAGATGAGACTGCTTGGGTGGAAGAGCTTGTACTCATTTTAGCTACAACAGCTTTGTTTCTTGATTGACGTACCTTAGACTTGCTCTCGATAAACATTCTAGAGGCAATTTTGTATAAGAAGTTACCACAGCAGCAGAGTTCAATGAATATTGATCAATTGAGTTTAGGGCCTTTATTGTAATGTAATCGTGTTGATGCAATTCTGAAAACCCCATGATAGGCATCCCCTTAAAAGATCATTGAAACGATCCCAAGCCTAAAAAATCGTCTCATCAAATTTTTTGCTGGAAATCTCGTGATTTCATTCATGTGATTTGTCCGTTTTAGAGGGGAGGGAGAATTTGTTAATAATTTTCGTAACAAGATCATACCTTGTTCATTCGACGAGGGTTATTTTTCCTGCCATATCCGGGCTGCCCCTTCGAGAGAAAATAGGAAAAAGCATAAGTGTAACCGACGTATTTGGTAACATTCGGGAATCTTCACGTAAGGAAGTTATCATGTGAAATAAACGGTTCGTGAGCATGTGGTCTTCTTTATCATTTCCAAAAAAAATTGCTTGTTTTGGACAGATTCAGATGACCATGCTTGTTTTCAAAGTATTCGCGGTGATTTCCGGAATAACCGATTCGCATCCTCTGAAACCTCGGTGGGTGCTTCGAGCAATTGCGCCATAGTACGATTATCAGCCATCGTAACTATGGGAGGATTATCAGGTTTCTCAAGATTGGATGATTCAACAGAAGTTTGTTGGACTTGCTGTTGTTGACGTTTACGGGCTTGTGAAGAGTGAGGCATGCACAAAATAGAAATATAAAAAGAAAATTTACAATTTTTTTTTTTGATTTATTCACAATGTATTTTACGGACAATGAGATAAGACAACTTAAACCAAATAATCTACTTACTTCACGGTAGCTCTCAAAAAGATAAACGCACAGGTGAGCGGAGGAGTAGGAATAGCGCGAAGCTTATTTCTCCTTTCGGGTCGTAGTTCCTAGGAACAACCCTCCTTATACCCACTTTATAGTTTGTTCAACTTTTCAAGGTGAGCCGTATATCGTAAGAGACACAAAAGGTAAGTTTTAAATCTTTTGTTCGAGTTGGGAACCAATAAGTTCACCGGAAGTTATTATGATAATACCTCAATTGAGAATATTATATTTTGGTATTTTTACCAATTTATGTATTTTATTTCTTGTTTATGGACAATTTTTTTATTTTTTTTTTATTTTTTTATTTTTTTCTTTTGTTTTTAGATGATAATTATACTAATAAAAGAAAGTGAAAAATATTTTTGTACTTTTTATATTTTTGTAGAAGAAAAATATTCACAGATATAAACAAAAGTTGTCAAACGTAACGATAGTCTTTTTCAACCTCCCCGGCAGCGGCGCCAAAAATTGATTCGCGCGAACTTACACCTTATTATATATAAATAAACACAGACATCTATAAATATAAAACAAGGATCAGGACCCACAAAATCAAGAAACCGGAAGCAGTATAGAGCGTTCCCGGGTCGTTATGTCCCAACGAGGCTAGAAATGGATTATCGAAGAACGATTGATGATTGGTGTTTGAATGTAACAAGGAATGATTGGGAATTAAAACTGAAAGTAAATGCACATAAAATTTAAACAAAGAACATAAGCTGGAAATTGAATTAAAGCTACTAAAAACTTTTACACTAAGGCACAAATAAGCTCTAATTAGCTTAAGACAGACAAATAAGCTAATCTAAATCTAAATAAGCAAATTAAGCATGCAATTAAGCTAAATTAAACAAGAGAAACACAACAGTACTAACAACAGTACTAACAGTATTAACTACCAGTACTAACTTAGAGTTAGTACTGCTAGGCTTAATTTAGTACTGTTAGCTAAAGGTTAGTACTGCTAGCCTTAACAAAACACAATTAAACAAGAAATAAGCAAATAAGCTAAAACAGAAAGTTAACTACCCAAAATAAGCACTTAAGCATAAGAATAAGCAACCAGAATAGACTATAATGATAAACAAGCTAGAAACTAAAAACTGATAAAAAACTCTTAAATTATTTTGAAAGACAAATAAGTTCTACTGAAAACAGTTTCACTAAAATAAGCTTAATCTACTCTAAAAGCTAATGAAAATCTTAAACAAGCTGAAATAATAAGCTGATAAGCTAAAATGACCTGTCAGTACTAATAGCTTTAACTGACAGTACTAACTTGGAGTTAGTACTGCTAGTGTTAGTTAGTACTGCTACCTTTGAAATCCAAGAAAATGAACTAGCAGTACTAACTTAAGGTTAGTACTGCTAGTTGAAAATACCCCTTAAAAATCTTATTTTCTTCAATTAATCAAAAAAGAATATCTATCAACAATAAATTAGACACTTATATGCATTTTTGATTAAGTTAAGCACTTTAATAAGCTAATATATGGGACTTGCTGTGTTAATTATAAACTAGAGTTCTGCTGAAAGTAAAGAATAATGAGAGATGAGTGATAGAACTTACAAAACCCTTGTCTAAACCAGGGGGGGGGGGGGGTCAAACAATGGTAATACTACAAGCTCTTAACTTGCATAAAGCTAGCTAGTGAGAGTCCATGAGCCCATCCAGATAATGGACTTATACTCTTAAACATATGCTGTGGTATATTTGTGAGTGATATTTGTGGTATATTAAAGATGATCTAAGGGAAGTTTGCTTTTGTACAAGAAATGCCCCTCTACATCTTTCTTCTTCCTTGTTTTTTTCCCTTTCTCTTCTTTTATAAATGAACTTTTCCAATTTTGCACATAATCAGCCCTTTTCTTTGTTTTCCTATTATAACTTAGGGGTTTGGCATTTTTGACCCATCAGTTATTATTTTATTTTGCTTTTTTTCTCGGGTTGTATTGACTTTGATTGGGCTTTGTCTTTACACCACTTTTCCATCTGTGTCGGTTTGGTCGCTTTTTTGCTTGGCTGTTCGTCTTTTTGTGAGATATCCGTTCCCTGCAAAATACAAATGCAAAACTTACAAATACAAATGTATTTTTTGGTACTCGTTTTTATTCTTTTAGTTGTTGTTAATTGGAAAAATGGTATGTTGTATTAAAACATATCAGAACCATCACCTCACACCATCGCCAACCACCAGATCAACGCCACCTCCCATCGTTGGAAACCACACACCTGATCTCGCAACCACACAGCCACCTCTTCAATCCAATCTCCTCGCTGCGCGGCCACAGCCACCAATCAACACGCCACTGCCGCCACCAGCAAACCACCAATCACCACTACGCTTACAACCACATGACATCCGTGTCGTCATCATCACCATCGTCGTTTTGGAAAAGGTTTAGTGTGCCGGGCACGATTAGGGTGTGTGGTTTGTTTTGGGTTAGATCGGCTAATAATAACATATTAAGATTTTTATAAAATAATAACCGGATTTAAATGGTGGTTAAATTGGTTAAACTAATATATCGTTTTCATTTTTGTGTTTTATTATCTTTAAGGGGCGTTTGGTTATGGGTATAATCTGCCAACAGAGGTGTTTGGATATACGATTTAACAGATTTAGGGGTGTTTGGCATAGGGTTTAAAGCCCGTAAAGGGGCTGTTTGGGACAGCAGTACCACTAGGGTGCGTTTGGTTCGCTGTTTAACAACAGCCAAACGGGCTGTTTGGTTCTGCCATTAGGGTGTGTTTGGTTCAGCAGCTAGGAGCGTTTGGTTTTGCGTTTAAACAACACATAGGTTGTGTTTGGTTTTGCTTATCTTTGGTAAATAATTGGTCTAGTTAGATATAAATTGAAACGTGGATATTTTGCAACACAAGTTGTTTGGAAGGTGGAAAACATTAGATTTTATAAATATGGGAAACGTTGTATAAACGAATAGGTCATGCCGAAATTTCTATAAATTACTATACTTAGTATTTTTCGCTACAACTTCTATTATCTTTGAAAACCGATAATAAAGATTAAGTTATAGATTAAAGATATTTTATTTATAACTATACAATAACCCGACAACAAACAAAAACTATAATTTTACAAATGAGACAACTATTTTAGCTACGACCCGTCAATAAGACGAAATATTAGTTTATAAAATATTATTTTATAAATTCCCGACTAGAAAATAAAGCCTTAACTTTTGTAAAAATTTTAGAAACATCGTTTACATAATTTGTAAGTTTAAAGCGTGCGTTTACTTTTATGCAAGAATGTTTTTATTAAGTTAATTGGAGATTTTCGATCATGTGTCAAAATATTTTCTTTCAATTATTTACTCACTTTTCTTATATAATAGTATTAAGTATTATATACCTCGGCCACTTATTTAATTGTTTGTCTTTGTACTCATTCATATTCCATATGTAATATATACGGGATATATTTACTATACCTTGTTTTTACTATTGAATTTATTTTATTTAACCAACCACCAAACTATTACAACTTGAAATCTAAATCTTTTATCAACGTGTCGCGTTGATGCGACTATCCATCGGAAAACCCAAATACATTATCCTAGGCTAGTGGGTCATAGCCGTTAAGATAAACCGTAACTTCTTGGTCTAGCAAGTTTCGGTTTCGTTGTGTTGTGTTAATATGTGCTTTTCTTGCCTCAATCGTTCTACAACATCGAGGTAAGATTATAGACCTCTTTCACATTGTTTTAACAATTACTTTACAAAATCTTGGGGAGAATACATGATCATTACAAACTTGTTTTACATGCTCATACTTATACTCATTTACAAACCTCGGTTACTTGATTGATATCACACTCTTTATTACTTATGGATTTAAGTATTTAAAGCTGTTATGAATACAATGGTTATTTCTTCATTGGAAACATGTTTGTTCAGTTATCATCTCCTGTTACGTGTTTCCTAAGTAGCGATTAGACCACTCTTTTGCCCGAACTATCATGAACCATCAATTGCTTGACCGATTGTACTGGTTAAGTAAGCGTGAATGAATAGATCTATTGGGACTAATTTCCTTAATACGGGTGGAGTTAACGTCACTACCCTCGGGCTCCCGATTATACGAATTTATCACCATGTCAAATTCATTGGGTGTCTTGGTCAGACACCGGTAGGGCAGAATACAATTGGCATATTATATGCTACACAAATTAGCTTCGGTGTCATGAGCTTAGCGCAACAGTAGATACATTTTATGTGATACTGTATCTGTTATAGTAGTCACATACATTTTGGAAATCTTGTGGTCCACACTACTTTGTTGAACATTACTGATTACTAAACATTTTTCATTATACTGTGGTGAAGCAGTAGACACTATACTTTTTTGGTTCTACATTTACACTTACATTTTTTGGCGACTATTATAAGGATTGAACTGGTCATGCATACTTTATAAATCTTTTGATTTCAACGTTTATACTTACAAAAATCTATGAACTCACCAACTTTATGTTGACACTTTTAAGCATGTTTTTCTCAGGTGAATTAGATGCTTGGCTTACTTGATGTGCATTGGAGTCTAAATTGACAAGATTTCATTCATGGATTTCTACTTACATACAAATGATCAAATCTCGTTGTATTGCTTTCAAGCTTTTCATTGTGATGCAATTATGGGACAAATGTTATATCAATTTCAAGAAAATCAACGAGATTACTTTTCAAACGACACATTTAGAGGTCGTTCTCTTGTATCTTGTGTTGTTGTATTATGAAGTAACGCCCCCGGACATATTTCCGTTGCGACACATTTTTGGGGGTGTTACACTAGTAAAGTACTTATTTTGACTCAAAAATTCTTATTTAATTTCGTGATAGCCAACGTAATTAATGGTAGAAATCTTATCCACTATGTCAAAAATATATATGAATTATAATATTTTCATGGACTCACACTAGTTTATATGTGGTTTATATACGTGATAAAAATATAGTGATGACCATCTCGACTTTAAACAATCATCCTAGGAGATGAACCAAACACTCCTTTATTTTTAGAAAATTTTTACTCATTGATTTGCAAATTAATATATATATATATATATATATATATATATATATATATATATATATATATATATATATATATATATATATATATGTGTGTGTGTGTGTGTGTGTGTGTAATATATATATATATATATATATTATATATTACTATATATTCTGGTAATCAATACTTGATTATTTTAACATGTTTTGGCATTAATCAACAATGTGTAAGTTTTAAAAATACATATATGCAAAAATTCGGTCATATGTTCATAAGTATACATGTTCTTAAAATTTTGAATCAATAAGTGTTTTGATTCAATCCTATCACGGTCGTAGTGTTCCTATGACTATGAGAATCATTATAGTTATGAAAATCCTAGACTAAATCAAGAAATATAACAATAATGAAAAACCCCCAATTTTGATTAAGAATAAAATGGGATGAAATCAAACAAAAAGAAGATTGAAAAACTTACAAAAAACGTTGTTGATTGACTTGTTAGTAAAAGCCCTTTGCGAATTTTGGTTAATTGAAAGATTTGAGGTTTTGATTTTGATGGCAATGGTGATGGTATTTTCATCACAGCAGGTAGGAGAAGAGGGAAGAGAGAAACTTGATGTTTGGTATAAAATTCGTTTGTAAGGGGGTGTTTGGTTTTGCAGATAGGCGATCCCCTTAATTAATTAATGATGTCACCCTTTTTACATGGCCGGTCCCCTTAATTTTAAGGGGGCCGCCACCTGGAAAAAAATTTCTTCGATTTTTGGCTAGTTTTGTAAGAATGAATATTGACAATTTTTAATTAACTCTTTGTTTAATTAAAAAGTTTCTTTGACTATCTCGGACGAGTATAATACAGGATGTCAATAATAAGATGGATTTGGTGACTAGGACTTATTTGGAACATGGATGAATTTATTTCTTCGAAAGATAAAAAGTAATTGATACGTTTTGACATGGAAAGAGTAGTTTTGTGGAGGTTGAGAGATTGAAATTGAGTTAGACTTTTACTAGGCGATTTTGATAGACATAGTTGAGGCGAGCGTCGAGGTGGAAGGAGTTTGTTTCATCCATAGTGGTTTAAGACTTTTCCGATGCAAAACTAATCATACTTCTATGTTAATTATTATCCACTAACTCATTTTTCTTCGTCTACGTGAGTTCGTGGCCATGGAAGATTTTCATTTTATAGTGGTTCATGGATAATCCATGTGAAATAATAGTTTTAATAAACAAATTCTTTTAAAAACTAGAAAGCCAACAAATGGCATTTCTAGTGCTTACCATTTTTCCTAATATCATTAATACTAACTATATCATTTACCAATCTATAATTTAGTAATTAGAGAGTGGACATACCTTTGTAACCTTCAAGAGAAATTACTTTAAAATCTTCAAGGTAGCAAGCTTTAAGGATGAGGATTTATGGAAATCCTATATGAGTTCTTCAATTTGTTTGACGAAAGCCAAAGGATGCTTGTAGATGATTAACCTCGGAAGATATGATGATTTAGCCATTTGGTCCCCATCGTTTCATGGGTCCGAACTTATTGTTTCCAAACATGTTTTGCATTTGATTCAGACACATGCAAGGTGAACATCTTCCATATTTAGTAAAGCTTGGTTGGTGTGGATGATTTCACATTGTGTGAATAGTGTTAAAGTAATTTGGTCTACCTTGGTCTCTCCTAGGTTGAGGTGTTTTGGAACGAGGATGAGAGTTGTCCTTTCTTCTCGGAGGAGGTGTTTTAGACCTCATTGTGGGTTTAGTAAATCCGACTCCGGGTTTTAAGGAAGGTTTGTAAAAACGTTTTACCTCATCATCACTTGCAATAGGAATTTAGTTATTGTTTATAAGTATAAATTTTGGTTTTGAGTTTGTGTTTGATTCTATCAGTTTTTCTTTCGACTCGACTTGTTGAGCTCTTATAAAATTTACTTGTTTGGTTTCACTAGGTGACCCTTTGGTAAAATTAAATCCTAAACCGGATCTATCTCCGGAAGGTTTTTGAGAACTTATTATTTTCTTAAGTGAGTGACTACTATCATTAAATTGATTTAGCCTAGATATTTCTTTTCTAAGCTTCTCATTTTCAAACTTAAGGTCTTGACATAATTTGCATTCTTCATTTACTTCCTTACCTTTTTCTAACCTAGATAATTTATCTTTTAATTCTAGTGCTTCATTCTCTAATTCTATTTTAGCTTGTTTTAGAGTTTTATTTTTAGCCATGACTTTTAGCCCTATTTTGCATAGTCTACTATATTCACTATCTAAGTCATTTTCATCTAATGATGATTGGTCATCACTAAAGTATTCGGTTTCGGAAAGTACCTCATTGGAAGCTTTAGCCATAAGACACTTTTCGTCCTTTGTCTTCTCCTCTTCATCTTCGTCGCTATCACTCCAAGATCCTCCAACAAACGCCTTTTGATTTTGATATTTTGATAGTTTCGGACATTCTCCGATAAGATGATTTGAATCTCCACACTTAAAGCATTTTCTTTCCCTTTTGCCATTTTTGCCGTCTTTATTTCTTTGGAATGATTTTCTTTCTTCATGTGGTTGTCTTACGAATCGTCCTCGTCTTTTGAAGAATTTCTTGAAGTCTCTTACGGCCATGGCGTATTCTTCATCTTCACTATCGGAGGTTGAGCTATCATCATCACTAGATTCCTTTCTAGCTTTCAAGGCAATAGATCTACTTTGTTCTCTTTTGCTTTTGACGGTTTCAGAATCTTTCTTAATTACTTCTTCATAAACCTTCAAATTTCCAATGAGTTCGTCAAGTGATAGAGTTGTTAGATTCTTTGATTCTTCAATCGCCGTGACTTTTGCGCGCCATTTAGGATGTAATGCCCTAAGAAATTTCCTAACACAATTCTTGCTAGAAAAACCTTCATCAAGTGCTTTTAGACTAGTAATAATAGTGTTAAATTTAGCAAAGGCATTATCTATTGATTCCTCTTCCGGAATCATGAATTGTTCATATTGTTGAACAAGAAGATCTATTTTGTTAGCTTTGACTTGATTATTACCTTGATGAGTGATTAACAAAGTATCCCAAATTTCTTTTGCGGTTTGACACATAAAAATTCTTTCATATTCTTTACGTGGTAAAGCATTATAAATTACCATTTTAGCTTCATTATTTTTAGCAAGTTTCTTTTTAAGATCATCGTTTTGTTTATGAAAAGGTACAATTTCATCCTTTTTAGTTTCGGGATTATTTTGAATAGGAGGAAAATCACCATCGGTAATAACATGCCAAAGATCTAGATCTTTTGACTTCACATAAGTTTCGAATCTATTTTTCCAATAAATAAATCCATCACTTTCAAATAGTGGTGGTCTTTGCATAGATTGTCCTTCTAAATATTTTTCCGATTCCATAGATCGATTCAAGTTTTAAAATACAATTTATTTTAAAAATCTTGTTTGACGTGGCTCTTGATACCAATTGTGGAAAACTAGAAGGGGGGTTGAATAGTTTACCGCTTTTTAATTTAATGTTTATGTTTGTTTATAAAAACTTATATTCGACTTTTTATGAATTCAATACTTGCACAATATGAATAATATAAATAAGTAAGAACAAATAAAGAAATAAGAGATAAGAGTTAGAAAGATCAAACCACAACACAAGGATTTATAGTGGTTCGGTTACGAAGCACCTCTTCGCCCTACTCCACTCCTCGAGCACCTAACTCGAGAGTTTTCTTCACTATGTCAACAAGGAGTTTTCTTCACTATGTCAACAAGATCCGTTATGGCGGAGAAAACCTTACACAACTTTCACTTATCTTGATTTTCGACACTAAGATAGTTGTCGATACTAATCCTTAGCTAAGAACCAATCTACCACAACTTCACTACACAACTTTGCTTCACGACTTGATCACGACTACACAACTTCTTCACACCTTAGTTTTCTTCACACCACTACTTCACCAAGCCACTACTATAATCACACCTAACTAACACTACTAGGAAAGATCACCAAGATCCAACTATACTTACAACAATCACCAAGATCTAACAACTACACAACTTTACAAGATTTACAAATGATTTACAAGTTATGATATGGATGCAATAAGATTGCAATAACACACAAAGGTGTAATCTTCTCTTGCACTTGAGGATTTGAGCTTGGATCACATGGAAATAAAGCTTTATGATTAAATGATCAAAGGATTTTAATGAGATGTGTGAGCTATTTTTTATCAGAAAGAATGAGTGCAAAAAGTGAGAAAATAATAGGGAAAAATCCAGTATTTATAGGACATTCTGGAGGAGCGTCTACCTATGGGCGGTCCCCTTAAAGATAAGGGGGCCTCCCGTGTATTTAAGAGGGCCGCCCTAGACTAGGCGCTCCCTAGTTTGTCCTTTTGTGTAGGGGGGATTTTTTGAAACTTTCTAACCGTTTTAGGTCCGAAAATTTGAATTTCAAAATGTTTATTTTGAATAAAATATTTCTTTTAATTGTAAAAAATGTTTTATAATGTTTACAACATTTTATAAAAGTGTGCGGTTGAATAAAAATTTCCTTTGATCATAAAATGCATTAAACATTTATTTATTTATACCTTTAAGTGATATAATTTTCGAAATGAAACATTTACAACTAAATTACTTGTTTTACGATTAAATTTTACAATGACCGTTTTTATATTTGTATTATCAAAACGTAAATATGAGGAAAAATAATAATAATATTTTTATGCATTATTTCTATCAACAACAACCAAAGTTAATGAACCAGAAGTCAAATGGATGTCTAGCTCAGTTCAAGCACACAGACATCTGGCTTTGTGTCTCTTCAAGTAACAACACTAGCAGCTCTAATGAAACAGTTAATGTTGCTCATGAAGTTACTAAACGCTATCCCCCCACCCATACCCACCACCCCCCCACCCCCCCCCCCCCCCCCCCCCCCCCCCCCCCCGCCCCCGCCCCCCCCCCCCCCCCCCCCCCCCCCCCCCCCCCCCCCCCCCCAGCCCACCCCCCCCCCCCCCCCCCCCCCCCCCCCCCCCCCCCCCCCCGCCCCCCACCCCCCCCCCCCCCTCGCCCCCTCCCCCCCCGCCCAACCAGCCCCCCCCCCCCCCCACGCCCCCCCCCCCCCCCCCCCCCCCCCCCCCCCCCCCCCCCCCCACCCCTCCCCACCCCCCCCCCCCCCCTACCACCCCCCCCCCCCCCCCCCGCCCCCCTCCCCCCCCCTCCCCCCCCCCCCCCCCCCGCCCCCCTACCCCCCCCCCCCCCCCCCCCCCCCTCCCCCCCCCCCCCCCCCCCCCACCAGATCCCCCCCCCCCCCCCCCGCCCCCCCCCCCCCCTCCCCCCCCCCCCCCCCCCCCCCCCCCCCCCCCCCCACCCCCCCAGCACCCCCCCCCCCGCCCCCCCCCACCCCCCCCTTCCCCCCCCCCTCCCCCCCCCCCCCCCCGCCCCCCCCCCCCGCCCCCACCCCACCCCCCCCCCGCCCCTCCCCCCCCCCCCCCCCCCCCCCCCCCCCGCACTCAGTTAACACTGCTTACTCTACAAATATTGATAACTTGAGTGATGATGTTATTTGTTCATTCTTTGCTAGTCAACCAAATAGTCCTCGACTTGTACATGAGGACTTGCAACAAATCCATCCTGATGACATAGAAGAGATGGATTTGAGATGGCAAATGGACAGGTTGACTATGAGGGCTAGAAGGTTTTTGAAGAATACAGGAAGAAAGCTTACTATTAATGGCAATGAGACTATTGGTTTTGACAAGTCTAAAGTGGAGTGCTACAACTGCACAAGTGGATAATTTTGCGTAGGAAGTGATCGCACCAAGAAATAAGACCAACAAGAACAAAGAAAAGCTCAAAAAGGAGTGTGCCTGTGGAAACATCTACTTCCACAGCTTTGGTGTCATGTGATGGCCTTGGTGGATATGACTGGAGTGATCAGGAAGAGGAAGGGCCTAATTATGCACTCATGGCTTACTCATCTTCAAGTTCTGACTTAGAGGTATCCAATGATTAAAATTGTTTAAAAAATCATTGTAAAGCGAAACTGTTAAAATACTAAAATCTCAAAATGATCAACGATTAGAGAGATTTAGAGAAATCTTAGTTTAATGGATTTAAGTTATAAAACAGTTTTAGTAATCAGTGGAAAGAAAACTTGAATTTAATAAAAAAATGAGTCCTGTTTATTATAAAACATATAATGGATTTAAATGGGACATTCAAGTAGGAGAAAGACTATAAGAGAGCTTAGGAAGAACTTGATAAAATTCAAAAGAAAAAGATAGCATTCCAATTAATGTAGATATTTTGAAATGCAGGCTAAAATTTAAACCCATCTCAGAAGAGTGTCAGGGTGTTTGATAATTGCAAGAAGGATTTAGTCTAAAAAATATAATCGCAGTTCCACCACCCTGCCAGGAAATTTCATGCCTCATACACCTATTTTTCTTTACTGGTTAATGAGTTTGTTAATAAGCCAAGTAGTTGGATACAAAAGTCTGATGAAGAAGTGTCTAAGGTAGTTAGGAAGTCTGATGATTCCTCAATTATTGAAGATTGGGTGTCAGATAGTGAGGAAGAAGATGTGTCTCAAACTAAAACTGAGAAGAAAATAGTTAAGCCTAGTACTGTTAAGAAAGATTTTGTCAAATCTAAACAACAAGAAAAAACTACTAGGAAAACTGTTAAACAAGTTGAGCAACATAGGCAAAACACTCACAGTCCAAGAGGCAATCAAAGAAATTGGAACATATGATGTCTCAAAAACCGGAAGCAATTTGAAATGTTTAATAAGGCCTTGATATGAGTGTGAAAGCTTTGATCATTTGCAAGTTATTGCAATTACCATCAAAAACAGTTTCAAAATCAAAAGATGGTAAACTGTGTGAGAACAATTCTCAAAGGGTCAATTATCAAACTTTTGCATAAAAAGACTCACCCCTTGGATATAAAAAAAAGAAAAAAACATGGTTTCGAGAGCAGTAACAAATGGAAGTCTTGTTTAGTGTCATGTTAATCCTGCTAACAAGTAAATGTTGCTCACTTCAAAAAGTAATAGTGAATTATAGCTTAGAACCAATGTCATATCTTTCTAAAACAGCACATTCAACTGTTAAGAGGCCCATTAAAATAAAACAACCCCCACCATTTAAAAAAGTTAATATAGGTCCAAAGGGTTAATACTATTAGTGGTAAAAAAAATAAAAAGTGCAGGCCAAAGCAGTAGTTAATGTTGTAAGGAAAAAATTTTAAGTGTTGGTTAAGGCCTCAGCTTGTTGGGTTTAGAAACCAAAGACTAAAGTTTTTAGAACCTCAATCTAAACTAACAGTGCATCAATCACCCTAAAGAAGTTTGATTATATTGATGCACAAGGCAGATCCAAGTCAGTGATGGCTTGGGTCCCCAAAAGAAACTGATTTTCTTATCTAATGTGCAGGGCAATCCACAAATGGATTTACAGGATCAAGGAGTGATTGATAGTAGATGCTCAAGGCACATGACAGGGAACATGTCCTATCTTACAGACTATGAAGAGATAGATGAAGGATATGTTGCTTTTGGAGGGAACCCCAAAGAAGTAAAATCACAGGAAAAGGTATATTAAAACTGGTAATCTAGATTTTGAAAATGTGTATTTTGTGAGAGAGTTAAAGTTTAATCTCTTTGGTGTCTCATAAAGTGTGATAACAAAGGAATAGTTTTTTTTTAATATATTGACACTGAATGAATTGTATTTTATCTCCAAACATTAAGTTAATTGATGAAAGTCAAGTTTTACTTAGAGTTCCTAGTAAAAACAATATGTAAGAGTGTTTGATTTAAAGAAAAAGTCCTAAAGAGGTTTAAATTTAAGCTATTTAAAAGCCACATCGATGAATCAAACATTAGCATAGAAGGCTAGGTCACTTAAATTTAAAACCCTGAATAAATAGGTTAAGCAATGATACGAGTCTTTAACTATACATATATATAAGTAATAAATTGCTTAAATACAATATTATTCATTTTATAAAAAAAAATTAACAATGATGAGAGAGAGAGTAAGTATTCCGTAAGGCTTCTAGAAAGTTGCTTTTGACCAAAGGAAAGTTCAAAACCTTCCCGGGTCGTTTCCCGACGAGGCATGAATTGAAAATCGAGGTTAAGTTCGTGATCGATTGATTGAATGATCAAATTTTTTGGATTCTATTTCTACAAATAAGATGCAAAAACAAGTCAAATCAAGCCTAAAACGAAAGCAATTAAAGTTAAAACACGAAAAATGATAATGGGATCTAAACCCGAGCTTTAAAAACCTAAATCTCCAAATTTAAACCCTACAAAAGCAAATTTAATTTTTAAAGGTCCTAAATGATAAAAGAAAATTTAAAAAAAAGAATTATATTTTTTTGACTTTTATTTTATTTATTATGAATTTAAAACAATTTTAACCTAAATTAAATATTAAAAATAGTAAACTAATTATAAAAAATCTAAAAAATTCAGGGAAAGTACTTTATACTATGAAGAATCAAAGAAAAATAAGAACTGGAAAAATTAAGCTTATAAATAAGCCCAGAAAACTCAAATAAGCAAATAAGCTATAAACTGAAAACGTGTTTAAATATTTAATGGTGTAAAGTTATAAACGAAAAAGACCCCAGGGCAGTTGGTGAGTGTGTGGTGTGTTAAGGTGTTGGCTATGTGAAGGGGAGGTCAGAGGTTCGACCCCTGTGACCTCTCTTTTTTATGAAACATTTTTTTTTGGTTTTCTTTTTTTAAAAAGCTATAAAATAAGCACAAATGAAAAACTTTAACAAAGGAACTTTTTATAAATCTTAAAAATAAGCTAGAATAAGCTCAAAGAAAATGGCAGTTTTAAGCTTTAAAACTAAATGACAAAAAAGTTAGGACAAATTGGACTTAAAGGACTCAATAATCAATAATAAGACTAAATAAGCTAAGAGTAGACCTAAAGCTAATCTAATAAGCACTAAGGACTCAAATTAAGCACACCAAATAAGCTTGAAATAAGCTCAAAAGAAGCACAACAGTACTAACTTTGAGCTAGTACTGCTAGCTTTAGTTTAAGACAGTTAGCTTTTTCAAAACTCAATTAGCACATTTAAAAACAAATAAGCTAAACACAATCTTATCTAGGTCTACTAAATAGCACTCAGAAACATGATTAAGGAAATAGCAAAAGCTGAAAAGCTCATTAAGATCTAAAATAGATGGCAATTTATAAGACTCAAAAGGACTTTTGACAGTTTTGACACTAATTTTGACACAAAAATTAAGCTTCAAAAAGCTTAAACAAAAACTCAAAAACTAAAAACAGCTAAAGTCTATCCCCTAATGAACACCTAAAATCTACTTTTAAGTAATATGAACTAGAAATTAGCTAGAAAATTAGCTGTCAAGAGTGACAGTTCAAACTAAATTATCTTTGGTTCTTTTGATCTTTTTGACACAAACTAAAAAAAATAACAAGAAGGACTTAAAACATTTGACACTTAATTGTAACGAGTAAATACTGCATACAAGACTAGATTGGAACACAAAAGTAGCAACTAAAGAGTAGTTTTAGAATAAGTCATCAATAAGCTGTTAAAATGACTTTTTAACTATGAAACTTTGCAATTAAGCTCAAAACCTTAAAACTTAGCTAAAAACATGATAACACTGATTATATCTACTAACTAGACTGAGATTAAGCTAAAACAAGTTAGCTTATTAGCTAAAAGTGGCCTTAGCAGTTTTAACTTTAAGTTAAAACTGCTAATCCAAACACCCCTTTAACTTTAGAAATCCTACTTATAAGCTGAGACAGATTACAATAAGCCTTAAAATCTGAAAACAGTTTAAGTACAATGATATTTAAGGACAATTAAGCATAAATTTATGAGAAATAAGCACATTACAATAAGCAACTCTAAATGGCAAGAATTGGACAGTTTTGTATGAAAATACAATCAAATGAAATCCAATGACCAACTAAGCAATACTAAGCATCAATAAACATCAATAAGCATTAATAAGTCATAATAAGCATAAATAAGCAAATGAACAGTAAATAAGCTAAAATTATAAAAATGAAAAATTTACAAAAGCCCTTGCTTAAACAGGGATAAACAGGCTCACAAGAGCTTATCTACAAAAGCTCCAGCTTATCTTATGATAAGCTGGTAAGTCCATAAGCCCGTCCCAATTTGGCTTATCTTCCAATAAGCTGAGGTATTTTGGTGAGAATATGCAAAAGAAAACTCAGTTAAGCTATTGAGAAGCTTAACTGAGTATTAGTGAGTTACAAGAGCTTAAAGAACTTAGAAAAATTAACTTGGAAACAGTTTTAACAGAAAAAGTATAAGATTAAAAACAGGTTTGCATAACACATTAAAAGCTGAAATTTCATTAAAACTTAAAAGATTACAATGCTTGAAATTTAAAATACAATAAGTAAAACAAATAAGCTGTAAATAATTTTAAAAACAAGTCTACACTACTCCTACCCTACACTACATGCCTCCGTAGCTTGATTTCTAGCCCTATTTATATAAAACAAATGAAGAAGAACTTCTTGATCTTGTGTTTGTTGTGTGAGAGGCTTCAAAAGCTTCATCATAGCCCTTCAATTTTCTTGTTCTCCAAGTTCATGAATCATAACCCTTGATTAATTTTGACCAATAAAACCCCATGAGATTGCCAAGGTGGAGTTGTCCTTTTCAGGGGTGGGGTTTTGAGTGGGGTTTTGTCGTGGTGTAGGGGATCACGTGAAGGGGATGATGAATAATGGGTTTTGGCGGGTGATTGTTTTTGGGATAAAGGGGCTAACGGGGTTAGGGGTGAGGGACTAGTGGTGTAGATGTAAAAAGGTTATAGGGGCTAATTTTGTTAGTCCTTAAGGACTAACTGTGTAAATGGTTAATGGTGTAGTGGGCTAACAGTGGTTAAGTGGGTTTGGGCCTAGGTTAATAATTTAGGCCAGGTTTTTTTATTAAAAAGAGGATTGGGCCTAGTTAATGGATTTAGGGCTTTTAATTAAATAATAAGCATTCTTGGGCTGACCCGGCCCATTAACTCGGGTACGAGTTGCCCAAATAAGATGCTTATGTCTTCGGCTTCGACTTTGACTTGTCGACTTTTTGATTTTGACTTTTTCACGCTCTTTTCATTTTCGTGCTTGGTTTTGTCCTTTTGGCTTGATTTTGTGTCTTTTTGTTGATATCCGTTCCCTGCACAATATAAATGCAAAACACACAAATACAATGCATTTTTGATATGTTTTGGTCATTTTAAGCTCGTTTTTGTAGGTAAAAGGTATGTGTAATTAAGCACATATCAGTGGATAAAAGAAATAAATAGTTATTGTTCGTGTGTTGTGATGTCAAAAAAAACTAGGCGAGATTTGTGGTGGTCGTGGCAGATAATGGTTGGCAGGCGGTGGGTAAAAGGCGGTGGGTGGAAGGGGTTGTATTTGTGTATGTTGTCTAGGCTGCTGGTGTTTGATGTTTTGGAGGTGATGTTTGGTTTAAGAGGGAGATAATGAGAGAGATAAAAAAGAATATATAAGTGGGTGAGTGTGTGGTGTATTATTGTTAAGAGTCTATTGTTTTGTTTTAATAAAATTTGTAAAAAGACAAGAATTATAGGTCCTTGGTATAGGATCTGACTAGCCTTTTGTAAGACTATAGATAACTTGGATGAATCCAAATCAACTATATGAGAAACACTGACTATGAATTATCAAGTGTTAATGCGGAATCTTAACACAAGAATTAAGAAGAAATAATAATTCTAAATTGCTATTAAGCTCTATGCTTCTATTAATATTTCTCAAAACGTACGTAACATTGTGCCTTAGGGTTCCTCTTATACACCAAGGAAACCCTAATGGGCTTTACAAACGTCAAAGGATAATACATATCATTTCCTAAGATATCTCTAAAAAACTATCACTAACGTTTACATAAACAAACCTAAACTATAAACATGAACTAACGTATGATCAGTACAAACTTTAGTACTGCTACTTACCAGCTAAACCAGTACTAACTTAGTACATAGCCAGACTAACTAGTTACTCTCACGGTGGGGGGTCTGGGGGGCAGAGCGCGCTGGGGGGGGCGTCTGCCGAGTATTAAGGGCGGGAGTGGTCGAACAAGCTGAACAATGAACTAACTATTACGGACTACCACCATACAATACTTACTACCAAGACTTAACTGTTATACTAAACAGTATTAAGTCTGTACAATCTAATTCCCCAACATCCTCCATCATCCTCTACCCTCCCCCTAACTTGATCTTCACTTGTGAACTTCAAGTTCCTTCAAAACATTCTTGATCTTTACTTTAAACATTTTAAGCTTCCTGAGGATGTTGTAAATAGAATTCTTCAAGTTGTTCTTGATCTGCAACACTTCGAGTCTTCTCCTTTTAACTTTGCAGCAACAATTCTTCAAAGCTCTCCAGCAATCCATCATATCAGCAACATTGACAATTTTGTACATCAAATCATCTAGTTTCAGTCTATTCTCATCACTTCCAGGTGTGTTAACTCCTGTGAGAGGTGAATCATTGAAAATTTAAATGATTTGAATGTCTCTTTAACAACCAGTTAGCCATTCACTACTGGAGTAGGGTCAGTCCTTTGCCACCAGAAAGGTTATTCCATGGTTGACTAAAAACCATTTCAACTCTCAGTACATGAAACATTGGTGAGTTGAATACCATATGGTTTTTGGCAAACCATTACAGCCATAAACGGATTTGATATGCCTTTACCTGTAGCCGTTTCTCAGGGCTAGGAGGTCCAATCCTTTGCACCTAGAAAAGTAAATTAGCCGCGAGTGAGTTGCGAGATGCACGCGCGCTGTCAACTTTTGTACATGAAACATGGTGAGTTGATATAACCACCACTTTTTGGTGAAAGTGCAACCATTATTAGGTTTGCAGTTTGATCTTTTACCATAAAGCCATAATCTTATAGTCTAGTTATGGTTGTCCACAAGCCTTTACCACAAGAAGCCATAAACTTGTGGGGCTAGCCAAAGTCATCACTTAAACAAATATGGTGAGTTTGAAAAAAACCAGACAACTTATTGCAAGTTGTCCAACCTAGAACGATTTGAGAAGTCATTACCAAGAGCCGTTTGCTCCTGGTACTAGCCATTCTTATTTTGATTAGACATGGTTTACTGATAACCATATGTTGTGTTTAGTGCATAGCACCTCCACCAAGTGTTTATCCTTCTCAGCTTTGTCCAAGACTTCTAACTCTCAGACTTCACAACTTCTAATACCACAACTTGCTTGTTGTCCATCATTTTAAACATTTTGTACAATATTTCATCTGCTTTTCCTCCTTGCCTTAGATTCTTATCTACAGGACTTTGCCAATAAAGAAATCTCAGCAATAATGAAATATGTTTCTTTCCTTCAACATATCTATATAAACCATTGATTCTAAATTCAAATAATTGTATGCCTACAGGACTCATAAAATCTCCAACTTATGATCTTTGTTGTCCTAATTCACTCCATATAGGATCGTACTAAGAGGTTTTTCTCTTTCAAATACAATTCCTTCAATACATACTTCCAAAATACCTCTCTAACCAACCTCGATGAGTCCATCCATCCGATATCAATCATCACTATCCTATAAACGTCATAAGAATCAACTCATAATATACCCTTATGCGCGAGCAAAGCACCAAATTTATATACACTACATCAAATGCCATCTTCCTTAACTATTTGGTATGCTCCTTTTTCCTACATTGTCTTGAATACTATAGGTGCTGGCTATACTAAGTGTTTATTCAATAGCTACGAGGGCGTGCGAGCGCGAGAGCGAGCGAGATTGGAGTTTTAAGTACCAATCTGTGATGGACTCTTCTTGCTCACCAACTTATCTGAATGCTTCAGATCATCCATTATCAACACTTTATCAATCCATTCCTGCCATCTTATTTTCTCCTTTTTCCAGACTGTAAATCTTGTGTGCTCATCATCCTTGCTTTCAACATCTTCATCAACTTTCAGTCTTATTTGGAGTCTTTTGTCTGAAGTCTCTTCACCAATCTTTTCAACTAGCCTTATTGGCTTCAAAAATTTATTGTGCAAAGGACTCAACCTGTTCACAAGCTATCAAATTCCTTCTTGACTTCTTCAAAAAATAAAAACTCAAACGTTCTTCACTGAGATAACTATCGCATGTCTCCCTTGAATTCTCAAGTAATCCTCAAATAAGTATTCAGCTTGATTGGGTCATGGCTTGTTCTTTTATCTCTAGCTCTTAATTTCTTCTGCAACATATTTCTTCTTTTGAATTGAACAAGATCAACCATTTTCCTTTGCAAAATCTTCTCTTGTACTTTCACTTCCTAGCATGCTTTGTGACAACTCTGCATTAGCTTCAATCTTTGCTCTATATTAACATCCCCAGGTCTTCATTGGTGTAATGCTGACTCAACTAACTTGAGCCTTTCGTTTCTTCTGTTGCACATTCAATTCTGCTTCTTTGCGCAATCCTTTATGCTAGGAGAAGAAATCCAAATGAAACTTGTTTTAGCCACCTCTTCCTTTGCAAAGTATCCAACTAAATCTTTCACCATTGCTAGCTTCCTCTTGTCAAAATTGTTCCTTTGACTTCTTAGGAGTTTCTTCTTCAATATCATAGGAGCTTTTCTCTCTTTGGCCTTTATCAGGAAGAAAGAAGTATACTTTTTAATCACCAACAGTACTAACTTGTTCACATAGCCAAGTACTAAATTAGTACTAGTGAGCCGGGATTAGCTAAACTCCTTCAGCAGTATTAACTTGTTCAGCACCAATATCAACTTCTTCTTGAAAATCCAAGCTTGAGACTACTTTCTTTCCCTTAGCCTCTTTTCTTCTCTTGTATCTCCTTCCCTTGTCAATAGACCTTGTCGTTAATAGGCACCCTAGGAGGAGAGTTTGGCTGCTTCAAGAGTATTTGGACTTATGTCTTCCACTTGTTCCTCCCCTGAAGCATTTACTTTTGTTGAAGAAGGAGTAACCAATCCTTGTACTGAAGAATCTAGAGGATCATCTTGACTTTTTTGTTCCCCTCCTTAGCCCTCAGGTTTTCTTTCTTTTCTGAAATCTACAAAACCATATTTCTTTTCTCCTTCCAAAAACCCTTCCAACTTCTTCACTTTTCTTGACTAACTCACAATACATTTCCCATTGTTTAGAATGGTTGTGTTAAGATCCGTTTTGCCAATGCTGTCAATTCTTGATATCAACCAGAACTGCTTGAAGTAAATCATCCATACACATTTTGCTTGGAGCCTGTTCTTGTGGGTGAGAAGTGTTGGTGGACAGGAGATGGCTCCTCATAGATGTGCTCAAATGGTGTAGGTTCAGTGTCAGGTATTGGTGTAGGTGTAGAGATAGGTGGTGGTGTAGGGATAGGTGGTGGTGTAGGTGTAGGTGTATAGATAGGTGGTGGTGTAGGGATAGGTGGTGGTGTAGGTGTAGGTTTATGGATAGGTGGTGGTGTAGGGATAGGTGGTGGTGTAGGTGTAGGTGTATGGATAGGTGGTGGTGTAGGTGTAGATGGTTGAGATTGTACTTGAGGTGTTGATGATGATGGTTGGGATTGAGCCACAGCAGCATGTTCTTGTCTTGCATTTGGGTTAGTAGCAACAAGTAACATAAAAGGCAATAAAGGTCTTAGTGCCCCTCTAAAACCCCTTTTTTCATATTACCCAAAGATCTTTTGGCCCACCTCCAGGCACACCAGCTAGATAAAGGTGTGTTGTTCATTTCCGTTTGACTATTAGGATCATTTGCAAAAATCGAGGATACATCAAAAACACGTTTTTCTTGCTTTTCAAATTTCCACCATACCATCAAAGAATAAGCTTAAAAATATAAACTCTACCAGTGATAGGACAATCAAAGCATAGTACAATATTGCTACCGAATTTGATCCATCCACCCATTCTTTTAGAAGCGTATACATGCAAAAGATGGTGGACTAAATATCTCCATTGGTGTGAAAAAACTTTTCCACAAAGTAAGGTCCAATCAGTAATACCCTAGTTTGGCCCCATTCCATCAAAAAGGTCATCATTTGGCAACATGTAATTCCTGTTGCGTCTTCTAATTGAAGTGAAACCTAATTGACGCCTCAGAGATTGTGTACCTTATGGTATCAATGGTTGCATTAATTTCTAGAGACCCATCAGCTTTAGTATTGGCAGTAGCACTCTGCCATAACTATTTTAAACAAGGGAATCATAGATATTAGATTTGAGTTAAGGCGATACCTAGGTTGAACCCTCGAAGAAAATCCACTAACTCAAGCAACCCTCACTCTCGTCAGGCCTTGCGCAGAAAACCCCACTTATTGTGTTTTGTCACAATATTAATTGAGCATTGACAATCGATCAATGTACTTTGGGTTTTGATGCGATTAAAATTGTAGATGCGGTAACAGAACTCTTGACATATTCGTTATAAAGAAATTTTTACTTGCAAAAAAGGAGATAGCAATAAAAAAAAATATGAACAAGAAATCAAACTTTATCTATATATAGCTTCTCTGTAGACGACTATTGCGCCGTAAAAATCTCAAACGGTGAACATAGCGCGCGCGGATGATAAAACATAAGAAATGTCAGAATTTGCCCGCAACCAGCATTAAAATAACCTACCAGTATTAACCAAATTACACTACCAGACTTGAATTTTGGTCAACAAATTAATTGAATGCCACCCCGAATTAATTCTTTTTCAACCAAGAATTATATGTTAAAAAAAGTGTACTAAGAATTTACCAAAAGCTAAACTCTTATTACTCTGCCTCATCCACATCCATGCTAACCTGCAAAGATAGTCATAAACAAGAAAAACATAACTACAAAGAAATTGTTATAGACAGAATTAATTAAAAACTACCTACCGCGAAATTAACTCTACTTATCTACCAGTATTAAAGGACTATAACTACCAGTTTAAAAAACTTAACTAACAGTATTAATGATAACTTAGCTACCAAATTATAAACAAACATAAACTAAGGCCTCCCCTTAAATGTTGTCAAGGGTTGATCAAACCAATAGCTTAACCCACCAAGTAATTAAATTGTGGTCCATCAAACGGTTTGTCAAAAAAGTGGTCAGTTACTCTTTAAGTCTGTGTGAATTTTCTTCTCACACACTTATGACTTCTTCTTATAACAATCTCTTATGAAGTGTGACGAATCTCGATGTTCTTGTCTTTGATTGATTATACAAGGTCTTCACAATGCAGATTGTGCTTTCATTACAATGAGGGATATTGTATTCATACATTGGAAACCATAGTCCAACAATTGATTTTTAACCCACGAATACTTGTCCACTAGGCAATTTGCAGCAGCAACATATTCAGCTTCAATGTTGAAGTGGCCACAATGTCCTGTTTCTTACATTGCCATGAATAATTCTTTGTCCAAGAAATAGACAAGCCACCTTTTGTGATTTTCCTGGCAAGGTTGATCCACCATAATCACTATCAAGAGAATGCTTCCAAGTCAAAATGGTGATTTTTCCCGAGGGACCATAAGCCCAAGTTTGTTTGCCCTTGAGATACTTAAAGATTCTCTTGGACAGCATTTAGATGAAAATCTTTGGAGTTACCTGAAATAAGTAGAGAGCGCGCGCGGACACATAGCTGCATACATAAGAATCAGGTCTATAACAGTTCAGTACAAGGAACCTATCATAGATCTGTACAGTACATCTACTCAAAAGCTCCTCAACCTTTTGTCAAAGGGCAAAACTTTGGTTTCCATGTGTTATTGCCACTTTTTTTTTTCACATATACAAGATCAAATTTCTTGATATCTAACTACATAACTTTCCGAGATATGAAGATTCCTCCCTTGTTCTCTTGACTTGTATGACCAAAAAAACGTGAGTTCACCATGGAACTCATTTGAAATCTGCTTTGCATCAAGGCTTCAACACATCACACCAAGACGTGTTGGGAAGATCACCTTAAATGAATCATCAACATACACTTGAACCAACATGATATCCTTTTTGTTCCTTCAATAATAAATTTGTCAATTGTGCCCCTTTTTGTATCCATGCTTCTCTAAAATTAATTAGTAGCATAACAACTCAGGAGCTTGATTATCAATACAAAGCTTTGACCACCTATAAAAACCTTATTTGATGATCAGGCTCAACAAAAACCAGAGTTGTGATACTATAGACGCTCTCATCTATATCCATATAGAAAAGGCACTTTGACAACCATTGGGTATACTATGAACCCCTGAAAATGAGCAAAGCAAAAATACCTGATAGCTTCTATTCTTGCCACAACAAAAAATCTATCAAAGTCAATAATACTTCTTCCTTGTGGACCCTTGCAACCAATCTTTCTTAAGGTCATCTATTGGACAAAAGCGGGCCTCAGATTGGGTGGTAGACCCTCTTAGTGCCAATCTCACTTCTTCCATTAGATCTACAAAACACATACTTTTTGTACTTGAACTTAACAATTCTCTGCATAGCTTGAACCCAACTGTCATCAATAAAACTCAGCAACTTTTTAGGTTCCCCCTGATATAGAAAACTAGCAAACAAACAATATGTTATGCTTGTGATTGTTTCTTACTATGCTCTTGGGAATATAACTGAGAAGAGCACGACTCCCTAGTTGTTCTCACTCTTCTCCGTTTTGCACACTGACTTTAGATCACCAAGTATTTGACTTTTTGGGTGATATACTAATGAATACCTAATGTAGGAGTAGGACTGACATCAATTTCTGTAGAAGACTGATGAATCAGTTATCACAACCCTCCTCATCATAGATGCCTCATCAAAATCCCTGTCTCGGCTTGTGAAAGATTTCGACTCTGCATATAGTGAATATCATAATCAAGCCTACCAGTATTAACTGTTTACTACCAGTAATCCCTAGAAGGAGTACTGTAGAGTTTGTTGTTCCAGGAACTGTCCCCTAAATGCTTTAGGCAATTTCTCAACTCTCCTTCCAAAAGCTATGAATCTTAGGATTTCTCTAAAGAAGTCATAAGGAATCCTCTTTCTTTGAATTTTGTGGAAAAGTCCTTGATTTATCTTTCTTCATAATCCTTACAGCTGAGCACAACAATAACTCTACTTTCCACATCTTTTCGCTCAGAAAGCATAACTTTGAGTTTGTGAAGTACCTTCGATTGTTAAGTATTCTCTTAAATACCTCATGTGGGTTTCGCTTGAATCTCCAAATATACAGGAATATTAGTTCATAGATCAGTAAATATCAATATCAAACATCCATCTAATCCTACTCCTTTGATATTGGTTTATCTTCAAAGAAAATTAACATGCAGATTTACTTCTAACGCTTTTGTTTTACTAAATATAAAAACCATAGCTTTGCTATTTATAGTAAGCAACTAATAAACCCTCATCAGATTTTCATCAAACTTCCAAGCACACTAAGATTATCTAAAATGTAACAAGACACCCAAAATGGTCTTATGTTAGCTAATAATTGGTTTGTCGCCAAACAAAAGCTCATATGGAGTTTTATTTGAGTTGTCATCTTACCCATTAAAAATATAGCAAGCTACTAACTGCTTCGCCCAAAAAAAGTGGTTGGTAAAGAGAGAATTTCTAGCATAGTTTCCTAGCACCTCAATAGGGTCCGTTCTTATTTACTTTCAGCAACCCATTTTGTATGTGGATTCTAGCAGTACTATACCCTGATTATCCCATGTTTCCACAAAATCAAAGCATATCTCTATTCTTAAATCAGTGCCATTATTTTATCTAAGGATTTTAAAACTCCTAATGACTAAGCTGGTTTTCAATCTCCTAATAAATCTGAAGAATCCACTAGTTTCATCCTTACGAATCAACAAAGAATACCCAACTAAATCATGGTACTTCATCAGTGAGTTACAAGGCAATACTTGCATGATTAATGCTTTTTCACAAGTAGAACAAAAAATCCATATGCAAGTGTGTAGTGCACACAGAGATCAATCTTTCTAACCTTGACCTGCAAAGGCCCTGTGTTGTTTGCCTTTATCAGGCAACACAAGTGTGGTCATATTTTAAAAACCTTGGAAGGTAGAACCTCTGAAAGTTCCTTCACAAGTTTTGTTTATATTTTTAAAATTGATATGACCTAAACCTTCTATGCCATAATTTAATTCATCAGAGTGGCCTTTGCAATCAAACAGCAAAACCTTTGCAGGAGAAGGTGTCTTCCAGTCAAAGAAACAGACATGTTGTGGTGTCTAGGACCTTTAAAAAGTATCAGATTTTCCATCAGAATCTTAAAGATCAGAAGACACAATAAAAACAGACATTCAGTTTCAGTAAAAAGAACCTGTGCTGCTTATCACAATTAGTGAAATATGAGAAAAGGTTTAAAATGCCCTAAATCTTTTACAAAAGACACACATATCAAAATCAAATTACCAACTTCTTATTCTTCCATTTACCAGATTTGTAGCCTTTGCTACCAATCCAAAGGTAACTAATATCCCCCATTGAGAAGTCTTTAAACCAATCCTCCGTTTATCCTTTTACCTTCATGTCCGGCCTGACATCCACTATCAAATATACCTCTTATCTACATGTTCTTCATGGATGTTCCTGCACTTGAAAAAGAGAATTATTTCTCTTAGGACCCAGGCCTTTGCAGCTTGTCTGCTTGTGACTATTGCATTCCACATGGCTAATAAAATAAGGTCCACAGTTATAATTTGGAAGTGGTCTAGAGTTCCTCCAATTATAACTTGTTGAGTCTTGAACAGCAGATCCCCGACAACTTCCATTACAGCATTAAAATAGCCATTTTGCTGTAGATTCTTCAAAGGGTTCTCTTAACAGATGAAATATGATTTTTGAAAAATCTCTTCTTTATCAATTTGAATTATTTGTGGTCTTTTGGGACTTGAAACTGTTTGAGTTTTTGTGATTTACAGGCTGTTTACTCTAACCGTATTAACTTAGACTAACAGCATGTAACTTTAGGGCCTACCAACATTAATATTTGTCCTTACCAGTATTAATATTATGGCCTAACATTAATTTAAACTTGCCTACCACATTAAGTTGAACTGATCTAGGAACAAATTGATTACATGATTAATCCTGTTTCATTTGCCATACTGGTTATGCAACCCCATTACCAGTAATAACAACCCTCTTAACCTCAGCTTCCTAGCCATTTTTCTTTTCATAAAGTCACCATCTTAAACAAATGACTTAGACTTACCACAAACCACAACATTACTTCTTTGTAAAAGAGTAAAACCTTCCCCTAGTTCTCTTTCCCATCATATCATTCCAATTCTTCCTATTAACTTTATGTGTTCTTTAACCTTGAGTGGTTGCCTAGATTTTTTAGTGTGAGACACATCAGGTTCAACTGCGTTTGATTTGAGCAACACATCTTTTTCATTTTGTTACTTCCACCTTGCTTTAGACAACTCATATGGTTCACTTAAACTATTTCTGATTCAGTCTCAAAATATGCTCATAGGTATTTCAACAAGATCCTCCTTCACTGTCATATTGATTGACAGGTGAAAATGTTAGAATTGTCAATCTGACACACTAATTTTCATTTTTGAGGACCCTTTTACCATAAACAACAAATAATCGAGCAATTTCCTCTTGTGTTTTAGGATATAATCCCACTTAAAGATGTGGAACACCTTTAAAATCATTAGTGTTGTAAAATCAACTGTACAAAGGGTTTTCCTATTGAATCTCTTTGACACTTAAAAACAGAGAATTGCGAGCGATGCCGGACGAGAACTTAAACATAAAACCTCATCATTAATTTATTTCAAACCCTAAGCCAAGTTTATCATTTGAACTCATGCCAGAATTAATTAATCACCCACAGATTCTGTAAGGAAATCTTTCCATGAATCGCTGTTTTCATTGTTTCCTGCAATGTGTTTCCTTTTTCTTTTAACAGCTCTCATTCCTATTCTTCTATATCTTTTAAGCGTTTCATCTTTTTCATGTATTCATTACTTGAAATGCAAGCTTTTCATTTAGAGGACAGTTTACTGTATTTTGAGAAGTAACAATTGAGCTTCTAGTTTCTTACAACTTGAACTATATCCAAGTATTTGTGCTTCTTGGATTCACACTAACTGATTCATTTGTTCATCATACAGTAGTTTAAGCTTATTATATGAATCAATGCAAGTTTTAGAACACAAAGATACCTCATTGCTTGCCTGATAGCACATAGAGTGCATGATTTTTTTTCTCAGCTTTAGTATGTTTCTCCCCAATTGACAATCCATCATCCATTTCAGCAAACCCATCTGATTCTTCTCTTACTTCCCACTTCTTGAGTTGATAAAGAAATCTCTCTTCTTCTTTCCCACATGTATCCCTTTGCTGTACATTCCCTAGCAAAGTGGACCAGTATGGTGACAATGAAGCACTCAAGCTTCTTTTGTCAAAGCCAACAGGCGTTTTTTCATCCACGCGAAACCTCATCCTTCCTGTTTTCTTATATAACTTCTCATTCAATAGCAATCATTGCTATTAATTGCCCAATTGATGTCCATCTCTTTCAAATGTCTACATCAACAATCTGTCTTCCAAATCTTCATGAAGAAGTCCAAATCCTATGTTGTTTGGCAAAGAGGGAATAGATTACTTCATCAAGCAAAACCAGCAAGAACTTCTTATTCCTGAATATTGTGATAGAAGTAGAAGGAGTGCAAGAACTTATGCACCAGAAAAACCAGACATAACCTTATTAGTGCAACTTTTTCTTTGTGAAACAAAAGCAACATTTTAGCACTTGAAGATGTTTTGGAGCACTTAATTTCTTGCTCAAATACTCTAAGGTTATGTACAAATCACAGATAGATAAATTGTCCCAATATCTCTGGATTAGTTTCTCATTGTCAATGCCAGAAGTGGTACCATGTGAAGCAAGATCTAAAACTTATGATTGCATCTTCTGTTGAGACTTAGCACCATGAACTCCAATTGAGAAAGTAACTTGAAACCTGACATATCCCTTTATCTAGACCTTAGAATTGATATATTTTAAATCTTCAACTGTTGTTTTGAAAAACAGCCTTCTCATTTTTCCTTTGAATTTTGCATTAACGACCTAAACCAGTTGTTGATGGCTTCGCCAGATCTCTTTTTGTATCAGCCATTCCATGAAATCTTCTCATAGTTTCTTAGGAATGACCACTACAAAATATTCTTAAGCCCTTTCCTTTCCTTTTCAACAGCTTGAATCTCTGCAGCAGTAACTGATGAAAGTACTCGAACAACACCATCCTTTCCAATTGAAATTCTCTTCTTGGAGTTACCATTCTGAATTACCTTCCATACTTCATTGTCAATGTACTCAAGGTAATGCTCCATCTCCATTGCTCATGATATCATACTGAAGCGCAGCGCGAGGCCTTCTTCAGAATTAGGGAGTTTGATATTTGGATAGGCATAGTTTTTGAGCACACATTTGTTGTGTTTAGGGTGTTCAGTACCATGTCTGATGCATCTTCATGGTTTGATTCTCACCATCACATCGAGATGTTGTGAAGAAAATCATCATTGGCATGTTTGAACATTTTATAGGAGAGTTTAGTATTGTGTTTGTGGTTCTATTGATTCTTCTTTCCAGAGTCCCTCTAAAGGCTCTTATACCACTTTAGGTCCTTTGTATAGGATCTGACTACTTTGTAAACTATAGAAGACTTGATGCATCCAAATCGAACTATATGAGAAAACACTGACTAAGAATTATCAAGTGCTAATGCGGAATCTTAAACACATAAAATACAATCTTTTAGAATAAGAAGAAATAATAATTCTAAATTGGCTATTAACTCTAGCTTCTATTGAAATTTCTCAAACGTACGTAACATTTGCCTTAAAGGGTTCCCTCTTATACACCAAGGAAACTCTAATGGGCTTTACAAACGTCAAAGGATAATACATATCATTTCCTAAGATTATCTCTAAGATAACTATTACTATTACTGTTACATAAACAGACTAACTATAAACATGAACTTACTATGACCATACTAACTCTAGTACTGCTAGCTCACCACAGTACTAATCTTAGTACTATGCCATACTTAACTTAGTACTCCAGTATTAACTCAAAACTAACTAGAACTAACAGAGTACTACCGGAACTGAGAACAGATTATACGGAGACCAGTATGTGAAGTCTGTTACAATACTATTTTCCAACAAAATGATCCCTTACTTTACAGTCAAAAGTTAGTCAAGAATGCCAAAGTGGGGATTGGACCAAAAGTGTTACGGGTCGACTAAAAAGGGACTGTATCTATTATATTTTAAACTATTGGACCAAAACCGTTAAACCCGGTAAACCGTAAGGACCAAAAATGTAGTTAACTCATTTTAATATAAAAAAATTTTAATTTATATTTTATTATAAAATATATCTTAATAATATTTTTTTCTCTCTTATATATCAAATTCAAATCTTTTTTAAAACTTTGTTTTAAAAAACCAAAATTTCAAAACTAATCATAAACTCATTTAAAACCAAACAAACCCTAATTTTACCTACCATGGTATAAAAAGAATATAATTATTTAATAATTGTCATAGATTTTTATTTTTACTAAAAAGTAAAAATAAAAAACAATAAATTACTAAATCCTATAATAAAATAAAGTGCTTTTGGGGGGAAATTCTCTATATATAAAGCCTTACCTACCGAGTACAACAAGTGTAGGTGGGTAAATGCCTTAAAGTTTTTTGATGACTCAATATACACAAGCGACATAAATTTTGTAGGAAGACTTTTTTTTAAGAGTACTTTCACACAAATTTCGACAAGTGTCTCAAGTGGGCCTAGTCGCCCAGGACACGTGCCACTTTTTCCATAAAGTCGCCTAAGTTTTTTAAGTCATCCCGGTCGCCCTAAGTAAAATATTTGAGGCAACTACCAACAAGCACTTACACTTTTAGGGCAAATAAGATAACTTTTGTCTGGAAACAATTAGGGTGCGTTTGTTTAGTGGGTTTCCCACTATTTGAATAGAATGATTCTCTAATTTTGTAGTTTGGTAAGCTAATATTCAATCAACAGTAATCTAAAAATTACAAAAAATTGATATCCATTTCAATATGTGTATGAACTTTTTGAAGACTGAATCAACTCAAAACAGCTTTTCAATGGGTCCCCAAACTATCTAGCATTCCTGTATCCACATAGATATTTTATAATATCTTTCTATATTTTACAAACAATAATATTAAATGTCATACAAACATAAAAACAATAATATATATATCTACATTTAATTATATACTCTCTTCTTTAATTTCTTTGATACCTTTCCCAAATCCGAATCCGATTCTAATCCCATCTACGAACCAAACGCACCCTTAATTTGGAATCGTGGAGGTGGCAGGTGTTTTTTGTAGCCAATGATGCATAACAAACCCCCTGGTAAAACATGAATTGGAAATTACTATAAACTGAACGCAAACACTAGAAAACAACGTTTTCCTCCACTAATAACTGAGATTCTTTTTCCTTTTTTTTTTTTTTTTTTTTGGTTTTGGTTTCTTGTTTGGAAGAAAAGAAAAATGGTGACGAACAACAAGGAAATGTGGCAAAACGTTTGTCATTAGCAATGTTGGGGGAGCTTTTTTTCGAGTTCATTGATTCTTTTCTCTCTTGAACCTGCCTGCGATGGTCCGTCTCATTTCCCTATTATCTTTTTTTTATATTTTACTCACTATTCACTCATTTCTTTCCACTCTTTTTTCCCTTTCTTTATTTTATTAAAAATAAACCAAAAATTTTAACTGTTTAAACCCGGACCAAGCGGACCACAAACCTACAAATTTACTACCCGCCAGGGACAAGAGTTCATTAGAAAATCGAAGCTTCTCCTTTAAAACAAATTAACACTACTACACAGACATTCGTGAAACAAATTAGTTTTATAAAAAGTTATTACAGTATACGAAATGTAGCAAACATTCACATATCTTTTTCCCATTGTATGTACATATTTGCACCAAAATGCAATGGTTACCACTTTGATGTAGCATACAGTAGCACGATTAGCTATGTTAGGACATAGGAACTAGGTTGTATACAATGGGAGTAACTTGTAACTACTTGGAGGTTACAACAACAACATACCCAATCCCGCCAGAGCGAGGTACGGGGGAGGTGAAATGTAGACGGATCCCACCCCTACCTCCAGGATAAACCCGAAAGTAAAGAGACTGCTTTCGGGGGACCTCCGGCCAGTGTACGTGTTATATAAGAGTTTTTGGTCCTTTCTAGCCCCTTTAAGTGGCTATATGTATGTTAGGCTCGGAGGACAGGTTTCTTGTCCAAATATTGCATTGTCACAATTGTAATTTCTAGGATTGTTGTAATTTTAGGGTTCAGAGTATCGTTGTTTGTTGTTGTAATCTCTAGGGTCGCGTTAGCTTTAGGTTGTTTGTCGAAATTATGGTTTTAGTGTCATATTTTTCTAATTTTCTTGTTTGTTCGCTATATAAATGCTAATTACATGCCTTTCAAAATATAACTAATAACAGTCGAAACAAGTGAAAGTATGTCGTGTATTTATAACTTACATCATGAATGGAGATATGTGAATGATGATTTGTGTCATGATGGTGATTAGGTGTAATCTGGAAAGGAGATACACTCATTGATGGCGTTCCACAGACTTTGGAGATGCTTAGGTCTAAGGTATATATTCTATTCATTTACAACATTAGATATCCTCTAATGATAATGATTAATAAGGGTTGTTTATACTATATAATCACTAGCTTCAAATGATTACTTTTGACGCCTGTGAACAAATTATCTTTTCGGTTGTATGCAAGGGGTGTTATATTCTATGAAAGGGTATGTTCAAACTGTGTAATCACCTAGAATCAAATGAACATTTTTGGCAACTATGAATGGAAATAAATTTACATGTAATGTTGTAGTATGATCATTTAAGAAAAAAGACGCGATTTTTTGTTTTTTTATTGTTTTGTTGATTTATTTTTGGCAACAAGTTAAAAAGAAATAAATTTAACCATGTACAAGTTTTAATAGTAATGATCATTTTTATTTAGATTATAGGAGGGGGAAGGAATGAAGGGGTGGTGGGGGGGGGGGGTTGTGTGGGGGGGGTGTGTGGGGACTGTATTTAAAAACAAATATACACGAATGGAGTGTGTGCTGTTTGGGTGCTGTAATCTTAATATAAGGTTCTTTGCGACGAATTTTTTTTTTTTTTTAAGAATGGTAAATAAATTCCAACATTTGAGAGTGCTTCTGCTGTTTAATATCGCAAAAATCAAATAATTAGCTGTTTGGCCCTTTGGCAAGTTCTGATGCTTTAATGACTAAACAACTAATTAGTTGTTTGACTATTTGGGCAGTTCTGATGTTTTTAAGGACTAAATAACTAATTAGTTGTATGCTCGTTTGGCAAGTTCTGAATTCTCAAGGACTTCACAACTAATGTAACTGAAAACTGATTGCTTGAATAATATGTTTCAGATAAGTCGTTCCCAAAATGAGTATCCAAAACTTGTTATTTGGCCTTGGAATTATTAAATAACTAGAATTACACGAGAACAATTTGTCAGAACACTCATAAGTTTTTCTGAAACAACGCGAGAACGGTTTGTCAATGCAATCCCAAACATCCCTTTAAATTTATGATAATAATGATATTTGATCCTTGCATTTTCTTCTGATATTATAATACAGGGGAAGAAGTTGGTTTTCGTGACCAACAATTCAATGAAGTCAAGAAAACAGTATGCTCACAAGTTCCAATCCCTTGGAATCCAGGTTACCGAGGTTCGTTATGTTCCATTGCCCATTTTATATAGACGTCATATGTTTTTATATGAATTCAATACTTAAAATTCTAGTGCTTTGCAGGAGGAAATCTTCTCTTCATCATTTGCCGCGGCTATGTACTTGAAAGTCAATGAATTTCCTCCAGAGAAGAAGGTCAAATTTACATGTTTTCGTTGCAGATATTATTTAATCTTTCTAGCTTTCAAATACTATATGTTGCTGCTATTCTTATATGAGTAACGTTGATATATGTTGTTTTGGTGGAACAGGTATACGTAATAGGCGGAGAAGGCATAATTGAAGAGTTGAAACTTGCTGGTTTTACTGGGATTGGTGGTCCTGTAAGTTTTTTTTTATTTAAAATAACAAAATATGAAATAGATTAGTACCTTCGAAATTTGAATCGAAGTCACTCTATAAAATGAATCTATTAACATGTGCTGTCATTAAGAATTTATTTCTCAATTTATGCATCTACAGGAAGATGGGAAAAAGACCGTGCAGCTTAAAGCAAACACACTCTTCGAGCACGATAAGAGTGTAATGTAACTTCTTGTTATTAATTAATATATTTTGATTTTTTAGTGGCTAATAGTAGAAGTACTTGAATACTAGCTTTTTAATTTGTGATGACAGGTTGGAGCGGTTGTAGTTGGAATTGATCAGTACATAAACTATTACAAACTCCAGTAAGATACCTTATTTATTTGAAAATTTTAGTTAAAGTTGAACTACTGAAAAGATGTTCTGTATGAAAAATGTGACCAGGTATGGAACTCTTTGTATTCGTGAGAATCCAGGCTGCATTTTCATTGCCACCAATCGTGATGCGACTGGAAATATGACTGATTTGCAAGAATGGCCAGGGGCTGGCTGTATGGTTGCTGCAATCTGCGGGTCAACACAGAAAGAGCCTATTGTAGTTGGAAAACCATCTACTTTTTTGATGGACTTTTTACAGAAGAAGTAATGATTTCTTATATCAATACATTAATTTAGTATCATGATATGTATGCTGACAGCTGACTTGTGTTCATGGGTGTTCAGATACAACATTCCTACAGGTAAAATGTGTATGGTGGGTGACCGATTAGACACTGATATATTATTTGGACAGAATGCGGGGTGCAGAACACTACTTGTTTTTTCAGGTCGATAAATTTATATTCTCTTTTAAACCATTCTAAGTTGTATTTTTTTTTAATTATATTTAGCTTCAGATGCCCCATACTTAATATGTCGATAATGGTTGCAGGTGTGACAAGTCAGTCAACACTCGAAGATCTTTGTTTTTTCTTTTAAAGTCTAATAAAAATTTGTAAATTTTATAAATTTACATTAAATTTACCAATTTATTTAAAATTAAACCACTAAAGTTTTATTCATTACCTCCTCTTTTTTTCAAGTTGATGTTTTTTATAAATTTGAACATATTTTTTTTTTTGTTATGTGTTTTTTTCTTTATCAGATTTCTTCACCAAAATAATGCCAATTTTAGAAGTATTTAAGCTTTTTAATTAAACATATATTCAAAAATAATAAAAAATTTAAAGCATCATACCTAATTAGGAAAGATTCTTTTTTTTTAAATGCAAAACTCCCCACTTTTCGTTTTCCTTTACTAAGTAAAAGATTCTAAGTTGTATTTTTTTTTAATTATATTTAGCTTCAGATGCCCCATACTTAATATGTCGATAATGGTTGCAGGTGTGACAAGTCAGTCAACACTCGAAGATCCCTCAAATCATAACCAGCCAGATTTTTACACAAACCAAATTTCGGACATTTTTGATCTAATAAATCATGAATAAAACCATGGCAGAGGATGTTGATCAATGAAGAAATACAATTGTAATAATCCGCAATAATCCAACAAGGCGCGACAAACCATTGTAGAATTATGTTTCTTTTTTATGTTGAGCAAGAACATATCTTTTGAAATTACCAATAACTGGCAGCCAGCATTGTCCTCTTTGGAGCCTCATTGAATGTGTAATAAGCCACATACAAGATTTATGATTTATGTTATGTTAGAATGACTGAATATTTATGTGGGTTGTGTATGGGTAAACATTAACAAGTGAAAATAGATTATGTCCTGCTATATGTTTTGAATGCGACACTGGCAAAGTGCGGTGGAAGTAGCTTGCAATCGCGCTTGCTAGGATCAAATTGTGATCGCGTCAGTGTTATAGTGTTTGAATGAAACAGGAGTCAAATTATCTCACCAAACTCTAGAGATTATATAAAATCGCTCTTAGTCTTTGTTTGAGACGTAATGACATGGTCAAACCTTAATAAATTGAGCATTTTGATTTTTGAGGTTCTATCATCAAACTTGAGTGCTTATGGCTAACATGAAAGAAAAAAGAAAAACTATGTCATAATTTTTTGAATTTACCTTAAGTGCTATGTTTAGCCAAATCCTTTTTTACAGATAATCAAACTTGAGTGCTTATGGCTCTGTTTTTATTCGAGTCCTAGAGTCTTGGTGTCGTTTAAGTCCTCGCGTTTGGCATTCTGTTACATATGTGAATCAAGCACTACAGATTGTCAGACCTACTTTTCATCTTAGATCTTAGAATAAGTTTTTGTTAGTAAGATCCTCTCTAAGTATAGGTTTGATGAAACAAAAGACTAGTTTTCAGTTTGTCTGATATAGTCTAAGTAAAACTTGAGTGCTAAGTCGAAAAGTGTTAGAGCTTAAGTTTTGAGCTAAGGAAGAACAATGTTTTTAACTCAAGCCATCCTACAACTCAAGTTAAAGGACTGAAATCGGCAATAACAATTCAAGATATCTTCTAGCAGACACGAAGATTATCACTGATGATACGTCGATTAACATGTTAGGATAACTGGTGTAGACTAGTGATCTTGGTGTTATATGAATTATCCAACATTTGATATCACTACAAAGATTGGGTATATCTCTCAATTTGTTAACGTTGATAATATTTTACTTGTTCTTCTGTGCGCTTACTTTCCTTTCAAAGCAAAAAAGATCGTGCATTTAAGGTAAGAAGATTTGACTATGTTTTTTTTTCCTCACTCGTCAATTTGATACAATTTTATTGGTATATCTCTCAATTTAGTGTAAATATGTTACACATTTTCTTATAAGGTTTAATATTCTATGCTTTCGTACATGCTTTCGTAAGCTGCCTGCAATTACGTGCCTAGCTAGCATGAATTTCCGTACAGAAACGACTGATCGAAGTAATCGGCCGAAACCTATAGATTTATTAAAAGTTTTAAACTCGTTTTAGTTGTACCTAAAAATAATTTCAGATTGATGTTTGATTGAGTACCACCAACTTTCACCATATTTTTCAGTACTCAAACCGCCACAACTGAAGGATTCGCAAAGTTAAGTATCTGCCGCTATCTTGTTTTTCCCTTTTTAGGGGTTTTTTTGTGAGTAATATTTGACGGTTTTCCCTGGTAAGATCGAATACTGTAACATGGGAGATTATTTTGCACCTTCTATTTTTTTGGTTCCAAATTTGCAGCTTCAGTTTAAGTTTGTCTAGATGTAGTTCATGATGTTTAAATAGTTAGGAATGTTTTTTGTTAGAAATGGAGGGATGATTGACTAGAGAATGGTGGTTGCGTAAGGAATCGGTTCCTCTGATTATAAACAATAGACAATGCTATGTGACTAATCAATGAAAAGTCAGGGTCGGTGTTTAGGAAGGGACTGTGTTTGGAGAAGTGAGCCTCGAAGGCCTTAGACAAGATTGAATGAATGTCCCGGTTGCTGGGAACCTTGGCTTGATGATAGAGACCAAGATGGGAGAAGAAGGCGACACAGGTAGTTGATGATAAGGTCCTTGGTTCATTTAAAGAGAATGGGTTTGAATGGAATAAATGGGTCCGGAAAAGAAATAAGCAAATGTTTGCTTATGGAGGGCTGCAAATAACAAAAAGAAATAAGCAAATGTTTGCTTATGGAGGGCTGCAAATAACAAACTATACCAACCCGTCCAATGTTAGCACTGAGGGGTGTGGACACCGGGACTCAAGTGTGCCCACTGTGCGAATCCGATGTGAATCAATCGAGCAGTTGGTGTGCGACTGCTCCAAGGTTTGGACTATCTGCCGAAAGTGTTGGTCGTGTTGGAGTTGGTGAAGCATCAACGTGCCCAATATCTGCAGGACTATTTTTCAATCTTTTGCTACTACGTTTTAAAATCCTTTTTCAAAGCTCACACGACCACGTTTATGTTTGTGTGTAGGAGTACTAATTTAAGAACTTTTCCTGCCTCATAAGAATGAAAAATGAGTTCACTGTATGGTTAACATAATGATAGACCTCATTCATCTATTATAAGCCTTTCACATAAACAAAATCGTCATAGTGAATGCTCTAATAATCCTAAATTTTGGGTTACTCAATGTTTGTTAAAGCAATTGCAGCAGGTATAAATGTGTGCTAATTTATCTAGTGAACATAAATAAATCGTGAAGTCATTAATGTGATCTATCGCTAGGTTTAGTTAGGGCTATTATATTGAGGTATGGAGTTTCTACTCAAAACGACAATACCATTTTTGAACCTCTACTTAAAAGTAGTCTGACTAAGTGCAGACATACAAATTTGGCTAGATGAGCTTTGTTCAGTAGATAAATGTGCTTAGAACTGAAATAAATTTTAAAAAAAAAGTATAACGCCGCTGCCGGGGATCGAACCCGGGTCACCCGCGTGACAGGCGGGAATACTTACCACTATACTACAACGACTTGATGCTTTCTTTTATTGATTTATTATATCACATCATTAGTAAATTACTCGTTGGCAAATTGTTCTTTGATGTTTCAGGTGTAAGGTGTTTTTCACTGTTTGTCAGCCATTAGAGCATTTGTTATTTATGCTTTATTCTTATTATAAAACCGTGATAAATCACGGATAACTTATAAAAAGCTTGATACATTTTCTCAAGAATTTAAAGTGTATCTAAACAAAAAAAAAAATTACATATCCAAAATATAGATAAGATGAAGCTAAAGTTTCATTAGGTGTCTCAAAATAAACAACGCGCTTGGTGTTTCATATTTTTTTGTAGCACTTTATGATAAACAACATTCAACATACCATTTGACACTTTAGCGTCCTTGTCATATATAACCTTCATTATTTTCCAACTTTTGACCTTAAACCAACGACATAAATTGGTTGTTGTAGTGTGTACTGACAACCTTCTTCTGTCGATAGACATTGCAAAACAACGCTACCATGATACTATTTCAACAATTGACTTGAATGGATCCACTTGTCACAAGGACTAAATTTCAATCGTGGGATGGTGGTAGTATTACTGACATTGACATTGGTTCCTAATATTATGTGGGCATCGATAACATGTTTACCAAGTCTAAGAACCCGTAGTCTTATTCCATTGCATAACTTAGCTACCCTCGATAACATGGTGGTATTGCCGACAGAGCTTATAGACTTCCGAAATTCAATTCACAGACTACAAATGGAAATGGTAAACTGAAAGTGGCATACAAGTATGTTAAAAAAGCGATAATATTCGTCGAAAAGTTGTATTAAAAAGTTTATATGAAAAGATTTTAAAAAGAGACTAATATAGATACACATATCTACACGAAAACTTTGTAACATCTTTAGACACTGTAATGAATCATGCATTTAGATTTCATGTTATGATCTTTAAAAAAAAGACTAAAATGAACATAAATGTATCTTACATCGTATTGACATATATTAACACCCGTTAAACACTAAGAACTACACTAATCAACTGAAACTCACACACTAACATATAGTAACACGCATTCAGATTTTTTTTTCATTAATGCATTTCATTAAATAGTGTGTGTTCATAAAAAATAACCTTGTTCTCAACCTTGCATCATATCGTAGTCCCAATCAATAAAAAAATATATATCAAAGCCTATGAGGGGTTAAGATGTCAAGTTTAGCTATACCTGATTATGCGGGGCCAAGATGTTGAGTTTTTAGCTTCTTTGAGTGTTTCAACATGATGTTTGCTTCATGTTTCATTGCCTGCAATCTGAAAATTTTAAACTACCGACAAACTGGTCTTATAAGTATTAACTGTTAAATATATTATAACTAACCTATAAACCCGTGATAAATCACGGGTGGCTAATAAAACCTTTGAAAAACACCATTTCATTATTAAAATTAACAATAACAAATGTTAACTTATGTGCAACAATTGAATACACCATGTTTATATGGTTTCCATCATGTTTATCTACATGGTAAGGAATGCATGCACGTTGCCGCGGGGACATCATGTCCTCTGCTTAGGTTTTAAGTTGAGGCGTATTGACTTCGTTAACATATTTAAGCCTAATACATTCGTAATTAAGAAAATTAGAGTTGGTATTTGGCTACAGAAGATTAAGAAATTGGTTTTCTAGCAGAATTCATTTACAACTGAAACAGTTACAAAGCTTAGACTTGTTAGTTTTGCTCTACGTTAGGAAATATTGATGCTAGAACTACATAGCTCTATAATTGTGCCTCATATTTCTAGTATGATACCCGAGAAGTTCCTTTAACTTGACTAAGTAAAGAATGCACATGTACGTTCCATGCCTCATGTTTCAGTTCTCACTTGCTGCTTTTTTGCTCATTTGAAAGCTGAGCGGAAATTTGTGTCTGAGAGGCCTTCACAAAAAACCCACCTTAAGTACTTGACATTAAGAAATCTGTTTACATAAATGGACATCGAGTATGTCTATACATTTGTTTAGATAAAACAAACATGGTAGCCCGCGCGTTGCGGCGAGACTTATTTTTTTGCGAATCGATTACATAAGTAACACTTCATTTTAAACATTATTAACTTTAAAATACATAAGACACAATAAACCATACAGTTAATAAAGCCTACAAAATATAAACTCACACTGTAGACCCTTAAATAATTTTAAACAAATATTTCTCAACTTTAAATCTTTATAAAAGTAAATCTTTTTGCCTTTTTCTGAGTTTTTTAACAAAATACTCTACGATTCCCTATTCGGTGATCTTTTATTCTTCTTTTTGCTGATCTTTCGGTCTTCTTTGTAGGAAACTAGAAGGGGGGTGAATAGTTTACCGGTTAATTATTGTTTTTAAATCTTTACTTAAAAATATTTGATTCGAGTTATATGTCAATCAATCAACAATATGAATCACAACTAAATTATCTAATGTAATGAACAAGTAAGACAATTGTAATAAGAGATAATGAAAGAAAATGATCATAACAAGACACAAGTATTTATAGTGGTTTCGGCAAGTATGCACCTCTCGTTTCCGACTCACTCCCTGAGTACTCCACTTGAGATTTCAACTATGTCTAACAAGCTCACTTTAGGCGGACGAAAACCGTTTACACGTCGCTATTCTTTTCTGGACATAAGGATAGATGTCGAGTCCTAAGCCTTAGCTAGAACCCAATCTATAACTTACCTAATTCTTATACACTCACAATATATATATACCCTTGGTTTGAACACAATCCATGATCACACCATTATACTTTTTAAACTATGTAGAATCTACACCACAAACGCAAAATTTACACAACAACACTAAGTAAATGTAATGAATATATGTGATCTTGAAGAGGAAGAGAAATATCACTTGACAACAAATCATATGTAGAAGAATACGATTGTTCTTCTCTTGCACTTGATTAGAGAAAGAATGGGAGGAAGAAAGAATTAATCACTTGTAAACTTGTTCTAGTATGTTAGTGATCAAGATATGTTTTTTAGAAAGAAAAAAAGAAGAGAGAAAAACAGATTTGAAAAAATTTGTGGCAAGAGGTTCTGTTTTTCAGATGGGGTGACCCATTATTTATAGGGACAAAAAATATAGCCGTTGCTGACAGCGGTCCCTTATATATAAGGGGGCCGCCAGGCTTATAAGGGGGACGCCGTGCCTAAACGTATTTTATCAGTAAACGTACTCACTTTACGTAACCAATAAAATTAAAATGAACAAAGTTAATAATTATACTCAAAATATTTATTTAACACTTGCTTGATGTAAACGTTTAATTGTTTGATGCCCGTTTACATTGAACGATAATTTTTAGCTTACGCGATTTAACTTAACGATTACGATTTAAAAGCAAACGCGTACAATACTAAAAATAAATAGTGAATTTATTGACGATGTAAATGACCCTAAAATACGGGGGGTTATAAATAGAATTTTACGATTATTATTTATAAACGTTTACTTTTATCGTACATTTTGTTACTATCAAAACATCGAGAGGTCGATAAATATAAATAACGTTTTTAGACATTATTTGTATTAACAATCTTCCCCTTTTTGATGATGACAAAATATAAACTCATTTAGTATAAAATTAGAAGTTTATAAATTACTAATGAGTTTAAATCCATTTCTCCCCCTTTTTGTCGAATCCAAAAAGGTTGATCGTCGAATTGTAGCAGAGCGAAAGAAATCGACGATTGAAGACTCCCCCTTGATGTAAGCTCCCCATTGTTTGGGGCACCAAGGGATTGATCTTACGATAATTTGTTTGCTACAAAACAAAGCTAGAAGTACAAGTGCAAACCAACATAGCACGACAAATATCTCAAGAGTATAATCTACACTTTAGAAACTCATAAATAAAGTGCATTCAAATTTCTAAAAAGATCATATATATCTATATAGGACAATATATGATGATACAACATAAGATAATCATAACTAAAACACAACATCTTAAAGCATCTAAGAAACCATAGGTGAACATAAGTCTAAAAATACATTAATCCTAGAAGATTCATGAGTTATAGATAAGACTAGTAAATGATTCTTGACTTCATGAGAAAGTCTTTTAAAGCAAAAGATTTGTAAGGTGGAGGTGGAAAATGGGTTGTCAAGGCGGTGGTTATAAGATACTCAAGATGAGCAAACATAATGTTCATTTCATCTCGAAGGTTCAAGTTGAGGTTTACGATTATGGAAAATAACAAATACATGAGCCATGGATAGTCATGATGTTGTAGAAAAGAGGATCGACACATGATAGGTGGTTAGGTGTGTGAAGATTTGGTGGCGAGGAGTGTCATGAAGTGATTAAGAGATAATTGAGACAAAAAAGAGTGTGATATCTAAGGAAGTATGGACTTTGAAGTGGTTGAGGGATTAAAGGGCCTTAAAAGGAAGGGACATCCAAGATGTATATTCAATGAAAGGGTTCAATTGATGAGGAGAAGTTGTTCATGAGAATGATGGTGGTGAAATTTAAGTTTTTGATTGAAAGGAAGAAGATGATTTTTCTTTGACCTTGAAGAAGTTTTTGATTAGTGGTGTAAGTTTTTGAAGGTGCATTTGGAGGTAAGTTGAGATGAAGAAGTTGTGTAGGTGCATGTATTAGGTGACATCTTCATCACTAAAGATGTTGACAAACAATTGTCTAGGAGGAATGGTAGTTAATTTGATTTTCTTGGAGGGGTTTGAAGAAGAAACATTTGTGGAATTCATGGTAGAATTTGGTTGAGGAAGATGAAGATGATAAAGAGGATAGGAGAAGTTCATGATTTAAGGTGGAAGAGAGGGATTGAAGAAGAAAGGCATGGGGTTTGAAAATTTAGATTCCAAAATATGTTTATCAAAAAGCAGAAATCAGCTAGGCCTAGATGGGATAGTGGTCAACTGCACAGAAAATCGGGAGGTCACAGTGAAGAAATCCGTGACCTACTGTCTACTGATGGCGGTCCCTTTAATACCCGACGGTCCCAAATATATTGGGGGCCGCCCACTAGTTAAGGGGGCCGTTTTCTGGAGTGAGGAAATTTTTCCAGTTTTTCTGTAAAATCGATACGAAAACATTTTCCTGTTTTTGCAATCAATTATATTTCATCATGAATCATCTAAGCCATAACAATCAAACTAAGCATTCTAAGTTCAATTCAAAAGAGCATACAAATTGACAAGTTCATACTCATGCATAATATATTAAACATAACCAAAATGTATCAAGGTGCATGCAAACATTGGTTTGGAATGATAAAATTGAAAGATCATCCATTGCAAGCTAAGTTGCCCATGCTAAGTACTAATTTACTAATAAGTAGCATAAGTCAAGACAGATAATCATAATAGATTAGTAAATAATATAGATAATAATGTCATAGAGCAATTTTCCCTTATTTCTCACTTATTCATGTTCCTCCACAACCTCCTAAGACTTTTTTCCGATTGACCTTACTCTGCCACGTTGCTCATCTCGTAATTGTACTTGGCTGTTGAGAGTTCAGGTTTGCATTGTAAAATGGTTCAAGGTAAGGTTAAAGTCAGGTGGGTTTTGAAAGACTTGAGGAACTTGATCGGTCAAGGAAATGACATAACGAATGGGGGAAGGAGTGCTTGCACGCGAGGTCCCTTTGTCATTCCCATAGTCATCATCATCTTTGAGATGAGATGAGATGAGGATGGTTGATCGAAGGCGAAAGAAGAAGAAGTGGAATGACGACCTCTTCTCATGCCATGATCTCTTCTTGGTTTTTGCTCTAGTTGAGCGGCAAGAGGAGTCATGACAAAGATCGAACCAGACTAGACACGTATGATTAACACGTGATTTTCATCAATATGATATGAAAACAAGCGGGTTAATAGCATACCATAGGGTAGAAGTAACCTAGCTTGCTTAGTGACCCACTCCATTCGTTTCGTCATGTAGTAGGCAAGATTGAACTTTTTGGAGTGTACAACACAATAAAGCATAAAACAAAGACATGCGGAAACATGATCCCGAGTACCCCCCAGACATAAGACATTTTCCCGAATAATTTCTTCCAAAGGTATATAAAGTTGGTATCATTCACAGTTAGAACTTGATAAACAATAAACATAATTTCATCCTCATGACGGATGCGACGACATGTCCTTCGCTCGATCAATTCGAGATAGACGAAAAGAAGTCCCTCAGATGGAAGAGGGTTTGGTTTATATGGACCAACCGAACTGTTACCCCCCATATGCCAACTCATCAAGTCTCTATCTATCGGCATTGTCACCTAAGGTAAATGTAACAAGATCATATATTAATCACTTATACTTGTTTTCATGTTTTGAGTGTGTGCCTAGTGTGTGCCTATATGCAACAAATGTGGAGTAACGATTAACTCGACCTAAATATAAAATCCTAAGAGTTAACCTAAACGCTCCTTAGTTTGATTTGCTCAAACCAAACAAGTCGAGAAATCATAGTGAAATTATGTATCTCGAAATTTGTTCATGAGATCATTATGCATGCATTTAAAAACAATTTTGAATTGGATTAACAATGCATAACAATAGTTTTATTATGTTCCTAATGTGAGTGATTTGTAAGATGAAATTGGGGTTTTGGTTCAAAAATAATTTTTTGACAAACTTCATCAATGTATGCAAATCCTATATCACGGGAACCTATAAGTTATAACATTGTAAGTCCTAGTGTTTTAAATGAACAAAATTGAAAGAAAAATGGAAAATACCCAATTTCAATTTTTGGTGTTCATCAAGAAACCCTTGACTCAATCAAAAAAAAAAAGTGAATGCTTACAATTGATGAACTTTGAGATGTAGGAAATGATTATTGATATGTGATTTTGAATCCTTCAATTTAAAGTTTAATGATTGATTTTTGAGATTTTGTGGGTTTGTGTTCGTGGTCGTCAATGGCAGCAATAAAAAGGGGTGTTTGTTTTTTAGTTTTGAAAATTTTTGTTTAAGTGTTATTATTTCTGTCTTTCTGGTGGCGGTCCCTTATCTTCCTGGCGGTCCCAAATATATTGGGGTCCACCTATATGGGGCCGCCCTCAGTGAGGGTTTTTTAACTAGATTTTGACATAAGTTTTGCTAAGAGGAGTGACATTTTAAATTGCATTTCGCGAATTAAACATGCTTAAAGTACTTCGGATGAAGTATTTAGGTTGTCACGACACGGAATGGAACACGGACTAGAATTGAGACAGAAGAATGAGAAACGTTCTTAATATGATTTATGGAATGTGTTCCATCATTCCTAAACCAAGACGTAGATAGTTAAACGATTCACGTTTAAGGGGTTTAGTAAGAATGTCGGCGATGTTGTCGACGGAAGGTACTTTTTCGATTGAGATATGTCCTTTTTGGACATTATTACGAAGAAAGTGGTGACGTATTTCGATGTGTTTGGTACGAGAATGTTGCATTGGGTTTTTGCTAAGGTCAATCGCGCCCTTGTTGTCGCACATGATGGGAACGTCGTCGAGTCGTACGTCGTAGTCGATGAGAGCTTGTTGACATGCCTTTCCGGCGCTTATGTATTCGGCTTCGGTAGTGGATATAGCAAGAGCGGTTTGTTTCTTCGAGAACCAAGATGTCAAACAACATCCCACAAACGTACAAATACCGCTAGTGCTTTTTCGATCCACATAATCTCCCGCATGATCAGAGTCGGCATATACTACGGTTTCTATGTCGGTCCCGTTAGGATACCATAATCCTAAGTGCTTATTGCCTATAATAGTATCGAAGAAACGCTAACCCGCTTCAAAGATAGATGTTTTTGAGCCTCTTAAAGCGGGGCACAAAGAAGAACACACTAAACATGAATTAGGCCTAGCTACCTTAGAATAATAAACTACCTATCATGCCTCGATACTTGGTACTATCTACCGACTCCCACTCTTCGTCTTTTGTGAGTTTAGTATCGGAGGACATGGGGGTTTTCATTGGTTTAGAATCTTCTAGACCAAATTTCTTAAGCATTTCTTTAATATACTTAGATTGATTAAAGAATATACCATCTTCTTATTTGTTTAATTTGTAAATCCAAGGAAGAAGTTAATTCACCCATCATGCTCATACTCGAACTCGTCATAGCATGATTTTGGCAAATTCATCACATATGTCTTGGACAAGTCGAAACCGACTTAAAGTCATCGACATATTTTTATAACAATGATGAGATTTGAACTTTTCTTCTTAGTAAAAAGAGTGTTATCTACCATTCCTATTTTATATTCATGTTTAATAAGAAAGGCCTTTATTCTATCATACCAAGCTTTGGGTGCTTGTTTAAGACCATATAAAGCTTTCTTTAATTTATAAACATGATCCGGTTTTTTGAAATCAATGAATCCCGAAGGTTGTGCCACGTATACCTCCTCATTGATAAAACCGTTCAGGAATGCACTTTTTACATCCATTTGGAATAGTTTAAAATCTAAGGCACAAGCATAAGCTAATAATATTCTGATTGACTCAAGTCTAGCAACCGGAGTATAAGTTTCATCATAATCGATGCTCTCTTGTTGGTTGTAGCCTTGAGCAACTAATCTAGCCTTATTTCGAGAAACAACACCGTTCTCGTCTAACTTATTTCTAAACACCCACTTAGTTCCTATAATTGTCATATTCTTAGGTTGTGGAACTAACTCCCAAACGCTTTAGGCAATGAAGTATTTAATTCTTCTTACATGGCGACTATCCAACTTTCATCTCCTAAGGCTTCATTCACATTCTTAGGTTCTATGGTAGAAATAAAACAATAAAAGTTACTTTGGTTTTGGGCTTGTGACCTAAGGGTTCTTTGGTTAAGATTTCCTATGACATTTTCTAAGGGATGGTTCCTAGATTCCTTAATATTGACTATTTCGTCAATTTCCAATGTTTCATCCTCAATGTCATTTTCTAGGTTTTTCATTTCGGTGACCTTAATTGCTTCTTCCTTATCTAAGTTATCATCCACCAAAGGTGATGTCTTAGAGGGTGGAGGAATTTCATCGAATGTCACGTTAAGTAATTCTTCGACTTTCTAGTGTGTTTGTTTAGGACGATGTAGGCTTTACTATTTTGAGAATAACTTAGAAAGACACCTTCGTATAACTTTGGGTCAAACTTGGTAAGGTAACTTTTTGTGTTTAAAATGAAGCACTTGCTCCAACATCTAAAATAATCTAGTGAGGGTTTTTTCTACCTCTTAAGGTTTTTAAAAGTGTTTTTCCAAGAATGGCTCCTAAGGAGGATTCGATTAGAATGTAAAAAGTATCTACGACGTTACATCAAAACTTTTATGGTAACGATTGCTCATTCAACATTGTTCTACTCATTTCCTGAAGTGTCATATTCTTCCTTTCGACCACGCCATTTGATTGAGGAGTGCGTGGAGCCGAGAAGTTATGAGTAATACCATTGGCATTACAAAACTCTCCAAATTGCACTTCATTATCAAATTCTCTACCATGGTCGGTTCTTATTGACACTATTGTGCATCCGAAGTTGGTTTTGGATTTTCTTACTAAATATTTTAAAGTGATCAAAACCTTCGGTCTCATCCTTAAGAAATCTAGTCCAAGTATACCTAGAATAGTCATCTACTATGACTAGGGTGTAACGGTTTCCTCCGTAACTCCGTACGACAGATGGACCAAAGAGGTCCATATGAAGAAGTTCTAAGCATCTAGTCGTTGAACTTACATTCGTAGCTTTGTGACTATGGGAGCTTGTTTTCCTATTTTTGCAAGCATCACAAAAGTGTTTATCAAACTTAAAGCTTATGGTAGTTTTCTAACTAAATCCTTAGAGCCAACGATTGATGAGACGCATATTTTGTGTGTCCCCTAATCTCCTAATGGCCACAAGGTGGAATTTTCATCAATCATTGTTAGACAAATTTGATCCTTAGGCTTATTTCCTAATTTCATCACATATAAGCCTTTCTTCCTAATACTTTACCTATGACTTTACCGTTCTTAGTGATTTCACTATCATGTTCAGAGAAAGTTACTTTACACTTATTATCACATATTTGTCATATACTAAGCAAGTTAAAATCCCCCTAAATTATCAACAAGTGTGTAGCATTACTATTTTGAGAGAGTATTAGAAATCGTACCTTGCCAATGGTGTTGACCTCGAAGATACTTACCGAAAATGGACATTACCTCCATTGTATGCCTTTAGTAGGAGAAGAGCTATCGGGTTGCCCGTCATATGTTTTAGAGCAAAACCGCTATCCTTGATCCAATTCCAACGGCTCCAAGTCAACTCCAGGCAATACTATTAATAAAAGACAAAACGAACTCAAACATTGGACCTCATATCTCATGGTTTCCAAAGCCTTGCAATATGATTTCAATTGGTTGGGATGTGAGAATGGAAGACACATTTCCCATGGCATGTAACTTTGACGTGGAAAGTTGTTCCAAGTTACGGGAAATCATGGGGTTGGTTTTGTTGACCAACATGTCTTTTAGGTATGCGGTGTTTATAGGACGAGAGAATTATTATTGACATCTTCAATGAGGTTGAGTTTTGAGATTTAATGGTTAGTTTCAAAAAATCCAACTCCAGGTATTGACAATGGCTTATAGAATTGTTTAACAACTTCATTGACACTAGCAACCGTGAACTTACTTTGTTCTACAATTATGTGTTTGGTCTAGGCCCAAAATGGATTTTTTGAAAAGACAAACACAGTTTTCTCAGATCCAGCACACTGGTGCGGTCCCAATAATTATAAAGGGGCCGCCGGAACAGATTTTTAAAAAATTGGGCCGCCCATAATTATGGGACCTCCATCAGAACACAAAATTCACCTTTTTCCTAAGCGTTATTACAATTTTATTTCCTTAGTTTCACTAGATGATGCTTCAAATGAATTAAACCCTAAACCTAATTTATTACCGGAGGGTTTTTGATTACTCAACATTTCATTTAAGCAATGTGTAATCTTTTCAAATTTGTTTAACCTAGTAGATTCATCCTTGAGTTTTTCATTCTCAATTTTAAGTGCAAAAAAACACATTGCACAATCAAAGATCAACATCTCTAATTTTTATTCTCGAGTGTAGATAATTTATCTTTTAATATCTCTAAGCTTATTTCCTAAACTAATTCTAGTAGCATTTTAAACTTTTTGTTTTTAGTGATAATTTTGTAGACACATTTTGCATAACTTATACTATTCGTTGGCTAAAGCTATATCATCAAATTGATGATTTTCATCACTAAAGTAAGATGGATTCAGAACATACCTCACTGATGGCTGAGCTACAAGATCACGTTTTCGTCTTTTACCTACTCATCATCTTCATCAACTCTATCACTCCAAAGTCCTCCATCAAAGGCTCATAGGTTTCTTGTCTTGTTTACGGTGTTTGGGTGACATTCACCAATGAGATGATTCGGGTCGTCGCATCTAAAAATTTTTCTATCACTTTACCGTTCTTTCATCACGGTTCTTGAGACACCTTTTTTCGTTCGCGAGTTGTCTCACGAATCTACCTCTTCTCTTAAAGAACTTCTTGAAATCTCTTACCGCCATGGCGTACTCTTTGTCTTCACTACCGGAAGTCGAACACTCTTCATCACTAGATTCTTTCTTAGCCTTTAAAGCAAGAGATTTCCTTTCAACTTTTGCTTTGACTATTTCGGAATCTTTCTTGATGATCATCTCATGGACTTTGAGGTTTCCAATGAGCTCATCAAGAGATAGTGATGTCAAGTCTTTCGACTCTTCAATAGCCATGACTTTTGCTCTCCATTTAGGATGTAGAGCCCTAAGAAACTTCCTTACGTAGTTCTTACTAGAATAACCTTCATCAAGAGCTTTAAGACTAGTAATAATAGTATTAAATCTAGCAAAAGCACTATCTATAGATTCGTCTTCGGAAATGACGAATTGTTCATATTGTTGAACCAAAAGGTCAATCTTATTATCTTTGACTTGGCTATTACCTTGATGGGTGATTAGCAAAGTTTTCCAAATTTCTTTTGCCGTATTGCACATGAAAATTCTTTCATATTCTTTTTTTGGCAATGCATTGTAAATAACCATTTTTGCTTCATTATTTTCCCCCAAGTATCTTTTGAACACGGTTTGTTTTTCAAAAGGGATAACCTCATCTAATTTGGTTTCTGGATTTTGTGCAATAAGTTGAAAATCACCATTGGTAATAACATGCCAAAGATCTAGATCTTTTGATTTAACATATGTCTCGAATATATTTTTCCAATAAATAAAACTATCGCTTTCAAAGAGTGGTGGTCTTTGCATGGATTGCCCTTCTAGATATTTTTCAGAATCCATAGATCGATCCAAGTTTTAAAATACAATATATTTTAAAAATCTTGAGTGACCTTGCTCCTGATACCAATTGTAGAAAACTAGAAGGGGGGGGGGGGGGGTTGAATAGTTTACCGATTAATTATTGTTTTTAAATCTTTACTTAAAAATGTTTGATTCGAGTTATATGTCAATCAATCAACAATATGAATCACAACTAAATTATCTAATGTAATGAACAAAGTAAGAAATGATAATAAAGAGATAAAGAAAGAAACGATCAAACCAAGACACCAAGATTTATAGTGGTTCGGCAACGAAGCACCTCTTCGTTCCTACTCCACTCCCCGACTCCACTCGAGATTTCACTATGTCAACAAGCTCCCTTTAGGCGAAGAAAACCGTTTACACGTCGCTTACATCCTTTTCCGACACTAAGCTAGATGTTGAGTCCTAATCTTAGCTAGAACCAATCTATGACTTTCCTAAGTCTTTATACACTCACAAGATATATATACCCTTAGATTGACACACAATCCAAATCACACCAATACATAATTTACACTATTGGATCTACACACAATCCAATTTACACAACAACACTAAGTAAATGTAATGAATATATGTGATCTTGAGGAGGAAGAGAAAGATTACTTGACAACAAATCGTATGTAGAAAGATAGCGATTTGTTCTCTTTCCCTTGCACTTGATTAGAGAAGAATGAGGAAGAAAGAATTAAATCACTTGAACAATATCAAGGTATGTATAGTGGTATCATGATAAGAGTTTTTTTAGAAAGAAAGAAAGAAGAGAGAAAAACATATCTGAAAAAATTCGTGGCAAGAGGTTCTGTTTTTCAGATGGGGTGACCCATTATTTATAGGGACAAAAAACATAGCCGTTGCTGACGGCGGTCCCGGCGGTCCCTTATATATAAGGGGGCCGCCAGGCTTATAACGGGGGCTTCGTAGACTACGCTCCTTTTTTTGTCCTTTTGTGGGGAAGGTTGTATCTGATTTAGAACCTTCCATTTTTGGGGAAAAATTTGAATTTCAAATTTTATGTTTTTAATAAAACATTTCTTTTAATGAATAAATATTTTGTTTTTATATTTTTATAAAAACACTTTTGTAAAAATGTAAGGTTTAGGAAAGAAAAATTATTTTCTTGATCACTAATCATGTTTAATGATTTGTTTATCCATACTTTAAGTGATTAATCATATATATGGAATTTTACGATTAGTAATTTACAAACGTTTAATTTTATTGCAAACGTTTTCACAATTTGTCATTATCAAAACATCGAGATGTCAAAAATATATAAATAACGTTTTTAGACATTATTTGTATTAACATTCTTCTTCCAAACCCGACTCAGATTCGGGCCACTACTCTATCTTTAAACGTGACACGTCGACATGTGCATAACTGTTATGATGTATTAAAAAAATCACACACAGTAAAACAAATAAGAGCATCCAAGGTCTATGAGGAGAAGCCACGAAGATAAGAGGATGTCTGAGATGTATATTTTATTCGGGTTAGTCTTTTCACAGAGAGATGCAATGTAATCTATCTGAGCTTTGTTGTGGTCAGAGTTGAGCTTCTTAAGTTTTTGAACCAAATCCTTGATTTTTTTTTAGTTTTTCACGCTTGAACTATGATGAATCCTCCGAGATGATAGTTGTTGATAGAAAACCGTTTGTGGCTTCATATTGATCTTTAACAATCTCCTCAGCAGGGTCTTCAGTACCATCATCTGTTAACAAAATCATAGTACACATGTAAGAATATGATGAACATGATTGTGTGAGGTATAGATATTTTCTTAAGTAGAGATAGCGATGTTGACCCACTTCCATATGAATAGATAGATTCAGTTGATAATTCATCCCTATTGGGTCGCAGAGGGATAACAAAAAATAGCTAGAAAAGACACGCATAAAAAGATGCTTAAATATTGTTAATGCATACATACTTTATCCTCTTATTTAAAATTAGATATATCTCCGTGTTTTTCCCACCCCAAAGCTCACGATTACAAGGACTAACCTGGCCATATTATTCGTGCGAAGGCTACAATGAAATAATTTTAGAGGACGTCCATTTTGCACATTGATAGCTACGAAAACCAAAATCTAGCAGTATGCACAAAACTGCATCCAAACTGTGAACCAATCTGTTTGGGATTGTTTACGTCCGGCATAGTAGTAGTGTAGTTTTTTTTTGGCTTTCTTCTCAGTCCAAAACCAATCAAAAAACACTTATAACGTCACCCCTATAAACCACAATGCCAAACGCCCCTAATTATAGCCTGGTCTATTTTTTAGACATAATTTTCAAAGCACATCAACTCAATAAGCTCATTATGTTGTTCACTGAAAGAACCATAAATGACTTTTAACGCATCCTACTGTTGTAAACAAGTGAATCTTGAACTATTATAACTGTTTCGTAATGGATGAAGGGAAAACTAACCAACTCAGATTAATATATCTTTAATCTCCATCATGTATTTTCCCATTTGCTCATGCGATTTCCATCAACTGCAGATGTGGCCTATAAAATATCCAAATTATTATAAAACTATATAACAAAATACTAAAGAATAATTTATTCTAAGAGCTTAAAGATACCATTCAAAATGATCGATCCATTCAGAACTAAGAAGTAAATGGGTCAAGATTGCCGACTCTATGCAAGTAGTATCAGGCGCAACAACAGAAGGACTCATTAATGTACATTAAGTGCAAGAATTATTTAATCTCGTTTGTCCCATAGTCCATCTCGCTGCAAACTGTTTTAATTCCCGCTCGCTAACAACGTATTCTTTCAACCGTAAAATATTCGCAGTGAGCCTCTAAACTAAAAAAATAAACCAAAAATTAAAATCGTTATTAATTTGTATTTATAAGAGTAAAATTTTTACACAGTGGTGTGTAACACCCCCGAAAATAGGTCGCAGCGGAAATATGGGTTGGGTAAATGTTACTTCCATAGACAACAGCACGAGGTAAAGAACGACCTCTATATAGTCGATTTAAAATTGATACATTGGCTTAAATAGACTTGTTTGTTACAATAGCCGAAGCTTAAATAGTTCATCCATGAAAAGTAAATTTTAAGACATAACAAATATTCCCAAAATGTAATGCATCCAAATCTTTATAGTAATGACTCCAAAATGATGACCACACACCCATGTATCCTGTTTCTGTAACCTTTACTGACCTGAGAAAAAACATGCTTAAAACAGTCAACATAAAGTTTGGTGAATTCACAGGTTAGTAAATGTATGAAGTAGGACCACAAGATATCAAATGAAAGACATGTAAAACACATACAATATCTCAAAAGGTAATTACAGTGCACAAAGTTCATGACACCGAAGGCTCACAAAATTATGCAATTTAATGCACTAAATGAGCCATGTAGATGTTCAAACTCCGCAACATCCAAATTTTCCGACATGTATACACCGTTCGTGTTTTTCGTACCTCCGAAAACTGGATGAGCGCTACTCACCCAACGGGGAAAGTCAATCCCAAATAGATCGTATACATAACATTCGCAGCATCGCTAACTAGAGCAATTGACATATTTTTTTTTTATTTTTTTGTTCATGAGGGTGGGCAATAGTGGGTTTTAGCTGCCTTAAGCCGAACTCTGTAATATGATTAAAAGAGTCCTTGCGTCCAATATGTAAAACAAATTCATGTTTCTCACACCCAAAGTTTGCAAAACAATATATTGTATAAAGCGGAGCTAAAGAACTCACCGACAGTGAAATGATTGATTATCTAATCAAATGAGTGAAATCGCCTCGGCAATTTGAATGCAACAAATAATTATAGTCTTATGAGTTATAATGTATACATGTCAATAAAACATCACATATTGCATAGCTACAACCACCACCTATAGTTTTTTTATTATTAATTAAATTAAAATTTAAAACAATAAATAAACTCGTACTTTGTTAAATTAAAGCGTATGAAGTACTTGCGTCCGTAATAAAATATTATTTTCGTTTAAAATCATCGTTTTGTATAAAATATATTGTAATTAATTAATGATATTTTAAATATATAAAATTAAATAATTTAATAAAAGATTAAATAAAAATATAAGTAATGCGCCGCGAGTTTGAAACTTCATATCTTATTGTTTCGACCACCGTATTATATGTTTTTTATTGTCCACTGTCTCCTTATTAAGTAATTTAACAAAACATGATTTTATAAAATAAAAACCCCCTGAAGAACATAACTCTTACTTCAACACAGTTAATAAAAAAGTTATTATTATAAAAAAATTACACGTAACTTGTTTAAATATCATAAGAACTCGTTCGTTCTAACACCGTTTCTCGCGATCCTTATGGTCCTTGATTAGTATAAAGACAATTTATCAAATTTTTATATTTATATAAAATTTAAACCACTGGAAGATCATAAGATTTTACTATTCACATCAGTTTATAAAAATGTTTTTATAGATTATATATATATATAACTTGTAAACTACGTAACTTATTCGTTATAATTCCGTTTTTCGAGTTCTTCAGTCCTCGTGGGTTCGTATTAAGGAAAATTATCAAAATATAAGATTTATGAGATTTTTATATCTGATGAACAGTAAAAGTTACTGTTCATCACAGGTTATAAAATTATTTTTATAAAGCTAATTAAATATAACTTGTAAATTCCGTATCTTGTTCGTTATAATTCCGTTTTTCGAGTTCCTTACATGCTCACGATCCTTATAAAGAGTACTATTTTTATAAAATATAAAACATAAGGTATTTAGTTCGAATTTCAAAAGTGTGCATAAAGATATAATTAGGGTTTCTAATTAAACAAGTAGTTTACAATCATTTTAATTAGGAACCTTGCACCATTAATTTACCAAGTGTTGTACCATATATATCACATGTATTTAGTCCTCTAAATGTCCATATGACCTTTGTCCATATAAATCATCATAAGCTTTATAATAACTTTAAAATAAAACTAGGAGGTGATTAACTAATGCAACAATATGAAAACAATAAGAAAAATGAATAAACATAAAACTTTAAATAGACCTATAGGGATCAAGTAGAAGATGAACACCACAAGAATGTAAACCACAATCAAGCCTCGCTTCCAAAATCAAAACCCTAATCAAGAAAACCCTAAATATGTTTTCTTGATTAATCCTTGTTAAACCCGAATCCAAGCTTGTTAACACCTTGAGTAACCTTAGATGACCTTAGAATGAACACTTGAATACTTGGAATGTCTTGGATACAAAATTAAAATGAAACCCTAGTTGTTTATATTGAGTCGTGGGTATGAGCTTATGTTTGGGAGAGTTTGACTTGTTTTTCTTGAATTTGAGGAGAGTAGGTGTTAGATATGATAAGCCTTGCTTTATATAACAAATGGGAAAACCTAATACAACTTAAGAGGAAACCATGGACTTAAAATGGTTTAAGGTACATGAGAAAGAGCTCTCCTCCTTCCCATGCACCATGGCCGGCCTTAAGAGGGTCTAGGGTACACATGATGTGCCAATGTTTAGAAACTTGAGTCTTGTGTGTACTTGTGTAAGGTTTACCATGTGCAAAATAGGAGTTAGTGGGCATTTGGGATTTATTTCTTGTATAAACACTCACATCCGGCCCTAAGATGATATAACATGATAAAATGAATTAATTTTTGTGTATTGGGTATAAATGTGGGTATTGGTTTGAGTGTAGATGGGTAAAGGTGCTTCCGGGTATGCCCGAATGTAATTTATTGCGAAACGTAAGCGTTTTACGTAACCAACAAAAATAAATTACAAAAAGTTATAAATTATACTCCTAAAAATCATATAAAACTTGCTTGATGTAAACTTTAATTTGTTAACGTTGATTTTTAGTTTACGCGATTTAACTATAAGATAATAATTAAAAGCGAACGCGTAAAACTCTAAAAATAAATAATGGAATTAATTAAATTCATAAATAACCTGAAAATGAGAAATGTTACAGTTGGGATAATCATCTTTACATATTCTCCAGAATATAACCAAACACTCACATTTGTCTTATCTTAACAATATTCCCATATTGTTAACTGATAATGGATATAGTTTAGAATAAATAAATTTATTCAAGGATTTAAACATGCAAATATAGAACACAATAGTATAAATGAAAACGATCATACCACGTATGTCAATTCATTGTTTAATACAATTGCTTACAATTTCATTATCTAAATACCAAATAAGATCAATGCATGACGATCCTGGTTAAATACTAATGTATTATCCACAACAATCACAATTAATGGTAAATACTTATTTCAAAAAATTCATAAATAGTGAAGAACTATGAAATTCTTAGAATAATATGATGATTGTTATTTTGTAAGTGCGCACTCACTTATGAGTAGTCATATTACATTTCATAAGATGTATGATATACACAAAACATCCTAATGAAGACAATCATCTCAACAGTTTTCCAAACCGTAAAGCATTCATATTCTTTTAATATAGTATTATGTAACTATGCTTTTAAACCAAGCATATTAAATCAGCAATGTTATCATATAAGATAAAAAACTTGCTTTGACTAAGATTGAGTATCATCTCATTTAAAACAAGCACTAGTGTATACAAACAACACTATGCTAAACTATCGTAAATTCTAAACACTTCTTTGATAATGAATGGATATCACACAAACCCCAAGTTTATTGATCATAATGATCTTACTATGATTACCACAATGTATATCCATAGTATCTTCATTATTAATTCTAGGAAGGAATTCCTAATTTAAACATTAATCAGAATGTTCCTTCTAATATCTTTCAATTAGATTCGAATGTTGACAAATCATCTTGCACTCATGCAAATGATACAACTAATCACATATGCAATATTATGTACATAATGAATCCTTTAGTGAGACTTAAGGCCTTCATTCATATGTTCAATTTCACCAAGCGAGATAGATCATTCGAGTTTTACTCAATTATATTTCATATTGTACTCGGACTTAATTCACCACATATGTTTGGTAAAAAGTGTGCAGACTTAGTGAGTCGGTCTACAATTACCCATATGGTGTCGTTTCCACTTTGCGTTCTTGGGAGCTTGGTGACAAAGTCCATGGTGATATTTTCCCATTTCCATTGAGGTATCGCTGGTTGTACCAGTAAGCCAAATGGCTTTTGGTGTTCGGCCTTGACTCTTAAACACGTAGTACACTTGCTTCCATTCTTGGTACATTTTATCGGAACCCGGGTGAACAGAACACTTCGACTTGTGAGACTCATGCATAATCAGAGCCCTTAGGTCACCATAGCACGGTAACCAACTTCTGTTGTTTAGACACAAGGTTCTGTCCGCACGCGGCTCCAATTTCTCTTTCCTCGGCTTTTCTGGGTCTTTCGAATTCTCAATCAACATACCGCCTACGTCTTCAGACTTGAGGTTTTCTGGTTTTCTTGCCTTAGTCTGAGCCTCCAAAATCCACTTGGGAAGGTCCAAACCGATAGTCATAACTAAGGCCCGAACCCGAAATAATGCCTCCAGATCTTTAGAGCGAACACAACTGCGCCTAACTCCAAATCATGAGTGGTGTAATTTTTCTCATGGATC
>BQNB010008632.1:4705-89344 GCA_026074375.1 Tanacetum coccineum
AATCAGAATAGGTATAATGCATTACAGAATGTCAGGAATCAGGTTGTTCAGAATGTAGTTCAGAATTCGGGTGTTCAAAATGTTGGAAATCAGAATAAGCTTATTGTTGTTCCGAGGATTGCTAATCAAAATTCAAAATAGGAATGGTAATGTTGTAGCAGCACAGGCTAAGGGTAATGCAAATGGGAATAATGGTAATCAGATAAGGTGTTACAACTGCAGAGGATTGGGTCATTTTGCTAGGAACTGCACAGTCAGGCCAAAGAGAAGGGATGCTGCTTATCTTCAGACTCAGTTGTTATTTGCTCAAAAGGAAGAAGCAGGCATCCAAATCTAAGCTGAAGAGTTTGATTTGATGGCTGCTGCAGGAAATCTTGATGAGATTGAGGAAGTTAATGCAAACTGCATTTTGATGGCTAATTTGCAGCATGCATTGACATCGGGTACTCAGACTGATAAAGCTCCCGTCTATGACTCAGCCAGATCAGCTGAGGTACAACTTTATGACAATTGCTACAATAATGATATATTTAATATGTTTACTCAAAAGGAGTAGTATACTGAGCTACTCGAGCCTATTCCTGAACCACACCAAGTACAATAGAATGACAGTAATGTTATTTCTGAGGTTCCTAGTGTGGAACAAGGTGGGGGAACACTAGAACAACATCCTGCAACTGTTTAGGAAACACGTGCTTATTTTGAATCATTATATAATATTTTCGTAATTGAAGCTGAGAAAGTCATAACGGTCAATTGCAAGTTGAAAGAAACTAATGCTAATTTGAACATTGAGCTTGCTAGATATAAAAATCAAGAAAAGTGTTTTGAAATTAGTCAAGAAAAATATGACAAATTTAAAAGGTGTTATTAAAAGTCTGTTTATCAAGAGCAATGTCTTACTAAAAAGATAAATGCACTTCACTTAAGTTCTGGTAAACAAATAACGACATTAAATGAGGAAATTACAAATTTAAATACCCAGCTCTCAAAAGAAATTCATCTTGAGAATAAAATAAAGGAATTAGATAATATTTTGTTAAAAACGGGTCAATCGATTTAAAAGATGCACATGCTTTCACCTAAGCCAGACTCGTTTTACCATACCGAACAGAAAATGGCTTTGGGTTATCAAAATCCTTTTTATCTCAAGCAAGCTCAGCAGAAACAACAGAGTTAGTATAATGGCAAAGTTCTATTAGAAAAGCATGATCCTCCTGGTGTGTAAGATTCTGAGGAGACACTGCAACTTGCTCAAGAGAGTCGCTTAAAAATGAAACAATTGAACAAGAAATAAAACAGCCAAAATATACAAAGATTAATCATCTTTCGAGGGTTTTTGTTTCTCAAACGGCCAAGTCACGTGAAGAGTTGTATTTTTCAAATCCTTCTAAAATGGCCAATGTTTCTAAATCAATTTCTATACCAAATGAAGAATTTCCGGATGATACTACACCAAGTGTTGCACGAAAATTTCTAAATGAGGTAAAAAGTACCATTGTGACTCTTCAACGTGTTGTTAAACAAAAAATAACTTTAGATATACATAATTGGTCGTCTTCTGTTCACCAAGAGATTCACAAAATTGTAAAAGATTAAATTTCCCCTATCGTTAACCAAGTTGATGCTAGAGTGCAAAATTTTAAAATATAATTTTTGAAAGAAGCAGCTAAATTTGTTCTAGACATCAAATCTCTTGCAAACGAAGTTGTTGAATCTCTTGAGAGTAGTTGTCAGTCAAGATATTATGTCTCTTGTGTAAAATCCTACTGTTGTTGAAACATCCGATCTCCGGACTGAGCTTGAATGTACGAAAGAATGATTTGAAAATTGTATCGTTAAAAAGGAGAATAAATATGCTAAACTTTGGAATATCACTTCAGTTTTTAGCTCGTAGACATTTGATATCTTGTACATTTGGGATAGAGATCTTTTGATTCATCTTAGACTTGTCTTTGACTGTGATCTTGAGCTTTCTTGAGATCATCGCCTAAACATAATCTTACATTATCTTTTAATGGATAGCCATCTTGTGTACTTGTGAAGAAATACATGATGTCGGAGTTTGCGGAAGCTTTGACACCTTTATGAGGTTCTTTCATAACTTCATAACAAGTGTAGGTCGTGTCTGAGCATTAGGTTATTCACTTTTTATTTGAGGAGCTGCGAATTTCCATCTCCTTCTCCATCTTTAAGATATCCTGTAATGAAACAGTTAGTAATAAAGAGATAATTGATTTTGAAAAACCAACAAAGTGTTTTCTTATAGAAAAATATTTTGTAACACTTGAACTTGAATAGATTTGATTGGTTTACAAATGAGCAATAACCGTCAATTCTTAAACTGGGAACAATTTGATTCCACGAATTGCACCATCCAATTCTTTCCATTGACACAAAAAAGTTTTGATTCAAGTAAGAATCACACAAGTTACCTACCTTGAGCTTGTTTGATGTTGCTCTACAGGATTTCCTAACTTCTTGTGGAACAACCATCTTTTTCACTCGGATGTTCTCTGGCAATAATCACAAGGAAATTGCGTTAGGACTCTTAGGCATAGACTTGTTTATCCATCCATAGTGTGTGAAAGACAAGAGTATTGATAAGTGTCCATAACGAGATTAATTGTTGACGATCTCTGCTTTAGACTGAATAGTGCTTTTTTGGTTCTAGTTAATCGGTAGGCTGGAGCTGACAACTGCCGACCTGTGTACAATATCAACTAACACGAGTGAGAAAGGTCAATAGATAAATGTAGGTTGAGTTCTCAGTGAGAAATGAAACATAATCTTTTGGAAAGAATCGAGTGGCAAGGGAGGGTTGATGCATTGCATCACTGGGTCCATGATGTCGATCTTCACTGTCAGTGCAATCATCTAGTAATTCCTGGCAGCATATGAATTGACCCATTTTCTGCCTAAGTTAATGGAGGGCTTCTTTTCTTTACAACCTACCCTTTATCTTTACAATTCTTTTATATAAATTCTTCCACCCCATCATTGCTTACCGTAGATTTCAATGACTAGAACCTTGTTGGGTTAATTCCAGTACTTAGCACCATCTCAGTCGACAATTATTCCCTTATTCTCACTTTTCAACTCTTTCCTTTTGCATGCCATACCCTAGGACCTCTTACAACAATTAACTAGTGGATTATCCCTGGGTAGATCCCTCCAGTTATGGCTGGATCATTGGGAATAGTACCTAGCCTTACCAACCTTATAACTTCAATTGAGTAAAATGCATGTCGGTCTTTTGGTACCGTTCTCCTTTCCATAAAACCAATTGAAAATTTAATTAAGGTACTGTTATGATATAAATTATCAAAGCGTTAAGTACCGCTCGATCCCATTTTTTTGATTTTTTTTCAGAAAAGCTCCCCCTCAAAATGTTGCGTCGGTATTCTCGATTGTTTATGCAGTTTGGACAGGGTTATGAGTCCTCAATAATCACGGTTCTTCTTATACTCATGATTTTTAATTCTACATTTTCTCCCCTTATCAAAAATATTAAACCCTTTAACATTTTGGATACAATTGATTTAAATATGTTATAAAATTTAGGAGAAAAGTGTGGCCTTAATTCGCAAGTCATGTAAGAGACATATTACTACTGCTCCCCCCTCAATCGTTGAGGATATACATTTACTTCCTACACATAGTCATCCAAAATAATTAACTACTACTAATGTACATGATATATTTTTCAAAACAAATATATTTTATCATAAAAAAGACAAAATGACCTTTTTATTGTAACGCGGATGTTGTTACGTTGTTCTGTGATCAGCCGTAGTCAATATCCCTTATTCTTCCCTCCAACAAAGCTTTCTAGACTTCGAAAGATCCTTCCTGAAATGAGTCTTTTCTCAATATCGCATGAGAAGCCTTTGCTTCTTCTCTTTTGTCATCCTCTGACCACTTCCATCGCCATGGCCCTTATTGTACTCGAACAGATGAAAGTCTTTAACCCAGGGTGGTCCAGTTTTTCTTCCATACTCACGTCAACGATCCCATCGCTAAACTTGTGAAGCTCATTCAACCTCATCAACTTTCTTTGATCATTTCTGTCTCCATAGACAACGCTCTGGCTTAGGACAATCGTATAATCCTTTGAAGGTAATAGTCGGCTTGCATCCCAATTTTGACATTCAAGGTTGATCTTTGTTTGTAACTTTCAATCCCGAGCTGCAAGTCTCCCACACATTCATTGATTACCAGTTCCTTATCCACATGTTGACGTGCTGTGTGAAGACTATCTTGGTTCTGTCTTGGCAGTGTTGAGCTTTTCTTGAATATGAGTAGGAACAGATCTTCAAAAAGCAATTTGGATGAAAGATTTTTAATAATCCCTTTCCAAGATCCTTGAACTTCTTGGTAATCAGCACAAGCGAAGAATGATCTCTCTTAAGGTAGTTTGTATCCGTATTTTTCGAATACCTTGACACTGATCACAACTAGAGAATTGCATCTAGGATCTGACTGGAATCTGCTTCACGATCCAGAGAACTCACTGTGTATACTTGATGTAGAATTCCTTTCTCCTAAACCACCAGTGAGTGATGCCAAAGACCGCACTGCTGTCATATATCGCGTTCACATCTCAACCCACAATGATGGAACTAATTCTTCAAAAAGGCCGAAGTCTAGGTAACCCAGCGGCTTTGAGCTTTTATATGGATAAGGTGATTCATCGCTCTTGTCACTTGTCAGAAGATAATCCCAGATCCTTGTTGAAGAAGAATTTAGGTTGAATAGTTTTACCTTAGCTGGTGGTCCCCCCCCCCACCTAAGGGCAGTGGTTTATATATTTTCTCAAATTTGATGACCTGCAGATTACTCAAATCATACCTTATTTGTCAGTAGCTTAATGCATTCATCCTTCATATATTGAAGAAAAGACGCTGTATCTATGAAAAGGCTTTAAAAACAAGTATGAAAGCTGGACCTTCTAGTCAGCTTTTGCAGAGCTTCTTCGTTTCCTGTACGTCTGCAGAACCATTTGAATGACTCGATCCAAATATCAAATGTCTTCCTTTGAAGCTTGGTTCTCCTCAGAACTTTATACCTATGGCGTATGTATTTGCCCATTATTCTCTGGTTCTTGAGGAAATCATTCGGGGAATGGTCAATTCCTGGTTCAGGTGTTGCAGGTCTCTTCGTTTTCCTGGAATCCGGCTTAAACCATTAGTGGGGTCGACACCTTTGGAATGTGAGCGTTTTTCAGTGTCCTCCATATCTGTAGACATTCCTTCAAATCATGCATTGTACTATCATCTGAAGATTGTTCAGAATGTTCTGATTCGTGATCAATCTGTGCATTTGAAGAGTCAGCACCAGCATCTCTATGTCAGTGGATCTGCCAACCAGTTGAGGTTTGAGCTAGATGTTTGTTTGGTAGCAGATGCATCAGACTCCTTGGCCTTCTTTGAACTTTGGTCATCATGCTTCGGAGGAGGTTGGCTGACCCAGAAAATGGCAGAATCAGAATCTTCATCTCTTTGTGACCTACCCAGGTTTATCCAGCTTTATCAAGTATGACCTGATGAGTAAGTTTGAAATCTTGTTTCTTTTCTCCTCACAATTGTTCCCATTTTGATTATGATAGTCTCCTTCGTACTCTTTTCAGATTTCTTGATTCTGGATAACTCTTCTCTCCTGGGCTTAGGCTGCACTGAGGTATTTCCTTGATTAAATCTTGCATGTGTCCGTTCAAGAACCTTAAGGAGAAGCATCCACAAGTTTTGTTCCTAGATATTTTATCACAGCCGTAGGAAACTTGGGATCTAATATGAAGCCAAAACATCAGCAGAGTAATCATCAGCCATCTTTAACTTCATACATCTCTTGCTCCAATCTTGCCATTCTAGCTGATGGCGATGAATGGAGTGATTTTAAAGGAGAGATGTGGTGATTGTTTAGCCTTCCGAGTTATTGGCGTAGAGAGTGTCTAGTAAATGACGCTTAGAAGAAGGTGGCATCTGTGAAGGAGAAGCAATCACTAGAGAGTAGACGTTAACTGTCTAATCTAGATCAGTATGGGTGGACTCAGACTCCCTTCTCTAACTTTAGATCTCCTGATCAACTGGTTGGTTTGTCAATAAGAAATTATCCCCAAAGTTAAAAGTGTCATCGAGATTTTTCATGGAGACATAGACAAGAGGGACCTATCTGGTTTATCATCGATGACAAAATAAACGGTCGTAGCTGTCATGACTTCAGTTTCAAAGAACCTTTGGTAGGCTGTAGCGAGGAATTTCCATCATTCCAGTGCTAGGTTTGGTCCAACAAGAGACACAGGTAATTTTCCAGATCCTGATCTAGTCTGGTCTTCTTTTCATGGGCCACAGGGTCTGTCCATCAAACCCCCCCTCATGCGCATTTTCATTCAGGGTCGGATAACAGGAATGCTTACTCCTGATGTTACGGTAGACGAGTCTACTTCACCTTGATCTTTGTCACCTTTAGGAGCAGCGGTTTCTGTTTCACTTTCTGTTCGTTCTGAATCCGATGTGGATGAAGATTCATGGATCACTCTCTCTGATGTGTCATCTTCAGGTTGAGAAGAGGGTCTAGTAGTTGAATCATGAGAAGTTTGATCACGCCTAACAAGGATAAACTGATCAGTAGTTCTTTTCTTCTTTGACAGATCGATCAGGGAATGAGCTACTTGTTCTTCAGTTACAACGGCCTTTCCCTTGCCTACTACTTCATGTAGTTTGGAAGTTGTTTCTGATATTGGTTCCCTGATCGTTACTCCTCCAACAGGTGCCCGACCTTGTGGCAGAAAGGCTGGATCCAAGCTAAGCATTAAAAGCTCGTATCCAAGTCAGCATCATCAACCATTCACCTCTTCCCCTTTTCTGAAGTGCATCCAAACCATCTTCCTAGCCCGTTCGAACAGATCATTACCTTCTTCTCGAGGAATAGATTCTTGTTGAGCTGATTAATCATCTTCGTCAACAAGTTGGAAAGAGGGCTTTCCCTTTCTCACTTTCTGTGGAAGCTTACGCTTGGAAGGTTTCTTTGTCGGAGGAGGAGCTGGCTTGGATTGTTTGACTGGTGTGGTGGTTGTAGGCTTTTTGGGTGTAGCACACTTTGTTGCAGGTTGTACGCTTGCACTTTCTTGAGGGGTTTTCTTTGTATTCTCAGCAACCATTTCCAGATACTTGGGATAATAAGAGGATTGTTGAATGGCTTTAGTTATTAGGGGATCAGGAATTGCCATTCCAAACACTTCAACTGACTCACCTTTAGGGACAAACTTGAGATTACCTAGTATAAAATCATCTCCAGTATGATGAACAGCAGATCCAGGACGTCGATGGATTTGTTAATTAATTATTCTTGCCAATAATATAGTATCACCTTGGAAAACCGTCTAAAATAAGGAATTGAGGAGATAGAGTTTTACATATCTTCTTTGGGTTCGTCAGACTGGCGATGTGACTTGCGTTGTTAAGAAAAATGTCTGGATCCCTTATAACTCATCCCTATTAGCACTGCATGAGCAACATTATTTGAGTGAGATTCCCCCACAATCATTTATAGTGAACTGGGTGTCTGGGTTTGTCACTGCCGAGAAGTCTTATCCCTGTCAAGCACTGGTTGAGTTAAGGTTATAATTGCCCTCCATGGTTGATACCATAATTCACCCCATATTTTGGGAGACAATTTTCACAGGGGTGGGGGGGGGGGAGGTCAGATACCCCAGCTCAATAACAAAATCAAATGACAATGTTACCAAATGAGGTAACTCAACGGAGAAGCTGGGCATGACAGAGTAATTACTAATGCCTTTTTCTGAGAAGATTCAACACTTAGTTCGAGACCAGTTCAATCAACTTGACAATATAAACCCACGTCCTTCCTCGTTATATTTCGATTGTGTTCCAAACATTGCAGTAGAAAGCAGGAAACATTTACTAGGCAGTGAAGGTTGGAAGAATTTGGTATTACTCAGGATGTCCACAGATATCTGAAAGAAGGGGGAACTTTAGAGATCTTTTTGTGCATTGAAAAGTAGGTTGCTTTTCTCGATTGTTAACCACTGAGAGCGAGGTACAATCTGCTCATCTGTTCTTGTGGGAGGTTGAGTGGGGACATTTCGTTCTGCCATCGTATTCTGCAAAAGAGCATTTAACAAAGAAGACAAACATTGCAAAGAAACGAAGTTAGAGAGACCTTCAACATTGATTAAAGTCATGTTATTCCACGATTGATTAAAAATAAAGGTGACTCTGGTTTGATTAAAATCTACTAATTATCCAACAGGATCAATTACTTTTTAACTAGGCCCGGATGGGGTTTAGGAAAGCAACTGATTCATTTTAAAAGGGCCTTGATAGTCATTAGCTCAATTGGCCCAAAACATGAAACTTAGCCCAAACCCGCCGCCAGCCAGAATGACCAACCTTCGCCGTTAGGAGAATCGAAGCAAACCGCCGCGAAAAGGACTGGTTTTGAATATTTTTAAATAAATAAACATATCGACTCCCCAAACCGCCGAGAGACGACGGGTTTACACCTGTTGGAATAAAAATAAAAGAAAATTAATCAACTCGCTGTTTAGTCAACCCGCCGTAAGGCAACTCGCTTTTAATCAACCCGCCGTTTAGGCAACCCGCTGTTAGGCAACCCGCTGTTAGTCAAACCGCTGTTTAGGCAACTCGCTGTTAATACAATCCCGCTGGTAGTCAAACCCGCCCATTTGGCAACTCGCTGTTGTCCTAACCCCGCCGTTAGACAACTTCGCTGTTGTCACCCCACGTTAGGCAACTCGCTATGAGTCATACCCCGCCGAGTTAAGCAACCCGCTGTTGGCCAACTCGCTATGAATCAACCCCCGTATACCCACAGCGGTTTGAGTAAATTATTAAAAAATAATAAAATAAACCAACTCGCCTTAAAGAAAAATACGCAACGCGCCACATTCGGAGCTGTTTCTTAAATTCAAAACCCCCACCTCCATTCAACACTAATTACATCCTAAGGCATTCCTATTTATAAGATATACATTGCTACCATTCCTATTTCATCAACACACAATATCTACTTTTTAAACTACAAACCCCCCGCCGTTAAGGAATCAAAGGCAACTCATTACCAATGTTGAGATAGAAACCACACATCAAAACTCATTAAATATATACCTTATGAAACTTCTAGCAACTAGATCACACCATACAACACTACATTGGTGTACTCATCTTAAAACGACCCTAGATCTATTTTTCTACACTTTTTAATGTGTTTTCATTCGATTCCTTTGATATACACACTAAATAAATGATATAGATTAAGGACCGATACATACCTTTGCTCGAAACACTGGAAATCGGACGTCGATTTGGAGACATGGTTCTGGCGCGATTCGAGTAGTGTAGTGTGTGCTTTTATCTTTAACCACCGGTTTTTCGAAAAGGTTTGACCAAATGGCAACTCGCCGCCATCTTTATACTCCTAAGTTAGAAAGTTGGAGTTTCAGCCCCTTAGGTTTCCATCTTCTTTTGTTTTTTGTTTTAAGTATTTCTAAGGCTTTTTTCTAAGATTAGGCAATTGGCCAAACTTGTGTCCTTATTGGTTAATAAGGCTAGGAAACAAAGAGCAAATGCTTTTTAAACCCTAAACATTACAACCCTAGATAACTTTGGACCTTTGAGTTAAAATTAATTAACTCCCCTTCAAATATTAACCCATTAGAAATACAATAAACATCTTATAATTACACGTCATAGCATCCAAACTGTCTTATAAGAACCTTTAGAATTTTTTTCCATTTACTCTCCCCCTCAAACAACACCTGTTTTCCTCTCCTATTTGAAAGAGCATATTGTTTTGATGAGCGAGAGAAAATATCAAGCGAACAGACTCTTCCCTCACCATTGTTTTGACTATACTCCCATAAAGCCATGGATAAAAAGTATCCATTGCCAGCAAACCTTATTAAGAATTCCAAATGACTTAAAATATTTCCTAAGTAATATTTATTATATATATATATATATATATATATATATATATATATATATATATATATATATATAATTATTTTTAATTTTTTATTTTATTTTTTATACAAAGGATCCACCGAAGGCAATGGTTTACTCATCCTCTCCTTCTTGAAGACGTCTAAGAGTTTCAGGGGTCAAACTCTTCATGCCAAGGCGTGGAAGAAAAATTCCGAACCGTTCGCTCTTGGTACTGCGCTTGGTGAGGATGTCTGCAAGTTGATAATATCGTTTCCCACGAAGTAACAGTCAACCACCCTATTTTCCACTTGTCACAGGATGAAATGGTGCCGTATGTCAATGTGTTTTATAGCGAGAGTGCTTTGGACGTTGTTACAGCAAAGAGTCAATAGCACTTTTGTTAATCAATAGTACAGAGGAATGGTTATATTGAAGTCAAATCCATAGACTTTGACTGGGATCGCATCGGAAGGATTTGAGCACAGCATCCATGACCATTGCGATGTATCACCTCTATAGTTGATATGCCGTGCTTTGTTGCTTCATATACCACTAACCAATCTATCATCCAAGAAACTGAGCACTTCTCAAACTTCTCGACGTACTCCTTCTGAAATCTTGACATCACCGCATGAATCCGCATCCTGCATAAAGCTGATAGTGACATGCTTGTCTTTCAGATACCAAAGACCCATGTTAATAGGTTCCTTTTCGAAGTACCGAAAGACACGTTTTGATAGCTTCAAAGTGCTTTTTGGTAGGCTTAGCCCCTGATATCTAGCACACATTATGCAAACGACGCGAATACAAGGATCGGGTTAACTGCTGAAGGTACATAAGGGACCAACCATTCCTCCTGAATCGAGTTTGGTCAACTGGAATCCTCCCTGAGATCCCCGTCCAGTTTCAATCGATCCCACCATGGTGCAATTCACAGGGTCAGGGAGACCATTCATATTTCTTTAAGGTTTCGAGACATATTTTGCTTGGGTTAATAAGATGGCCTCCGGGACTTTGAGAACTTGTAGTCCTAAGAAAAACGACATTTGACCCATCCTCGACATCATGAAATTTGGAGCTCATCTCTTTTTTTTTTAAAATGTGTTACACCACTCAATATTATCTGTTGAGGCAAAAATGATGTCATCTACGTATATTTGAACAAGTAAATATGGTTGCTGTTATTTGTCGTTTGAATAAGCATTGGATCCACGGCGCCCTTGAAGAAATTGACGGCCAACAGTAACTTTAGGAAGAGTGTGTCATACCACGCCTAATTGGTGCCTTTGCTTTAGCCCATAAGAGCCTTCTTCCGACGATAGACGTGAGTAGGATTTTCCTGTCATACAAATCCTTCATGGCTGACATGACAAAGGACTTCTTCTTGAAGGTCACCATTCAGAAAAGCAGTTTTGACATCCATCTGGTAGATGATCATATTCTTGGTTGCAGCATTGGCAATGAATATTCTGATGGCCTCTATCCGTGCAACTGGAGCAAACGATTCTTCAAAATCAATACCTTCCTCCTAACGATATCCCTTTGCAACTAACCGAGCTTTTGTTTTTCATACATCACCATATTCATCAAGCTTTCACGTTGTAATCCACTTGAGAGAGAATAACGCATAACATAGATTGGGCGAGGTACTAATTCCCCTACTTTAAGCCGTCGATCAAATTCGTGAATTCAACTTTGCACATGGCTTTGAAAACCAGCATCTTCTCTATCCACGGCCATTTTGAAGTTCTTGGGTTTGACTTTGGACAGTTCAGTATGGAAACAGCACCACAAAGCATCGGATGCTAACTATTTTCTGGTAAGATACCGGATCAGAAGGATTGCCAAACGAGTTATCCAAGATGATATTGGTCCCCACTTCTGAATGATCTGGTAGGTAAATTAACTTGATAGTTCTGCTGAATTAACATACCCAGATAATTGACTTGTGCCAAACCTGGATCTCTAGTTTACAAGGTTATGTGAAGGATGAAGAACATCGTGATTGATTGGGGTGTCTTTTGAGTGGGTTCTTCGGCAATTCTTGATGTTGGACTGGATGAGTGTATATCGGATGTTGACGATGAAGCACTTGTCGATGGTGCAATCTTCAGCAATCGTTGTAGACACAGTTCTAACCTGGTGGAACAACGTGAGCATTAAATTTCATCTAAGAAGAGGTACTGGTTCATTGACTCAGAGCATTGTTTAAGGGTGTTTTATCAAACATTGGTCTGAAATAAACATCTCCACTCTTTAAATCGGATTGGAGCGAGCCCTGATTCTTGAGTTGTTCCAGGGTTCTTGATGAAGGCTATGGAGGGTCCTGAACTCATGCCAACAGAGCATTGACAGAATGCAGTCTCATCGAATGTACATGTAATTGTTTCCATTAAACAGACGAGTTTCTCTTATATAGATTCTCTAACCCTTCCTGTCGAGGAGCATTACCAAACAAAAATCCCAAAGACAGCTTTGGCGGCCTTGAAATATTCCTAGATCTTCGCTATCATTTGTAGGATAGCAAACAGAGCACCAAATTACTCGAAAAAATGTAAGATCAAGCAGTCTTAATCATAGCACAAAGCTCATAAGGGTTTTGTTATGACGAGTATGAAAATTAAGTGGTACGGGTTCTGGGTGTAACCACATCGCTACAAACTACTTCTGCCCATAGAAACATGGGAGCTCTTCGAGAATCATCATATACGTGGCTGCCCCACCCCCCTTTCCTTTCCAGTGTACATTACGTCTTTCAACACGCCATTCTATTGAGGAGTTCTCGGAACAGACCGTTTGATGAAATATGGCCCACACCTATCATGAGTATTCAACAATCAACTTGGTTGACGAATTCCGTTTCCGTTATCTGTTCGGATGAATCTGACTGTTTTGTTGTTGGCCAACCTGTATTTGCTTAAGAAAATTGGTTACAAACTTTGTGAGATTTCAATCCTTTGACCTCAATAAACTTTACCCATGTGAATCTTGAAATAGTCATCTATGATGACTAAGATGTAATTCTTCCCTTTAAACTCCGGATCTCTCATTGGACCACACAGATCCATATGAAGGATAATAAGAACTTCCATATTTGTATTTTTCCCAGATTTTGGCCAGAGGGAGAACTTCTTTCTTGCTTTTTCCAAGTTGACAGCTAGAGCAAAGATGATCTTTTCAAACTTCAATCTAGGTAGACCTCTAAAAACCAGATCTTTATTGAGCAAGATCATATATCGTGCCGAAGTTTAAATGGTTTAAAACGACGATGCCCACAACCAAGCATTTGGAACTAGATCTTTGGACAGCAAGCATATCGGGACGAAAGACTTCATCATTTCATCCAAGGATATACATGTACACATTGGTGCTACGACTACCTTAAGTATGTCTGATCATTTAATATCACAAACAAAGCAATTATGCTTTCTGAAGGCCCTTCAAGATCAGACACAAAATGCCCTACTAAGAATAGTTTTCCCAAGTCCCTCCACGTAGTAAACTCTTGAATCACAACTGGTCACCCATAACATAAACACCCAAACCTTAAGCTAACTCCTAAGTGAAGCCTGTCCTGAATCTGACTGACCCCGATGGAACTTTTTCCCACAAAATTCCATCATTAGCTTTGAAGATTCCCCGTCATATGTTTTGAAACAGCTTGAGTCCAGATACCAAACATGACTTACCACCTGCATTGAAACAGTCGAGTTTGGAGAGTTTGAATTTCAGTTCCCCAATTTTTTTGTTGAGGGTCCTGATGGTTAGCATATAGAGTAGAACATCACAGAAAGCTTAGTTAAATGGCACATTTTGCCTTAAGGCAAATTTCTTTTCCTATAGTGTCTCCATTGAGAACCACAATCACGTTTTCCTAAGTGGATGAGTTTGCTTTCCTATGGTCCCATTGATAACCATTATCTGCAAATAGTTTTCACGTAATCTTTTCAACCCGCTTGGTCTTGTATAAACTGTTATCAGACAGAATTTTCCTTTTGGTTTCCGAATCTGCTTGGTCTTGTTTAAATTGTTAGCAAGACAGTTCCTTTTGGTTTCCAGATCTCTTGTCTTGATCAAACTGTTTCATCAACATACAGTATGCCTTTTGGTTTCCGAATCTCTGCCATCTCTTTAATCAAGACAATTCTAACGAGTGAGGGGTAGAAATCACAAAATTCAAGATATTAACAACACAACCATTCCAATGGACTTTGCAGATTTTACAACATTTGTACAAAGTTTTGGCACACAACTAGAGATTCAAATTCAAATTAATTACGAACACGCTTTAGAGCTAATGCTAAGAATCAACCCGATATACTTTTGGTCCAAACTGACATTATTTGTCCTAAGCGCTTCTACTTTCCCCTCGCTTATTCTCCTAGAAGGAGAAAAAGAAGGACGTAAAAAGTACGCCTTAGGACAAAATAAGTCAGTTTGGGAGCAAAAGTGAATCGGGTTGAATCTAGCATAGCCTCTAAGCGTGTTTGTAATTTAATTTGAATTCTGGATCTTGTGTGCAAAACTTGTAACAAATGTGAAAACTCCGCAACATGGAATGTGTGTATGTTAATATCTTGAATTTATGTGAATTCTACCCCCACCGTTTAGAATTGGATCTTGGATTAAAGAAAGAGATCCTTGAAACCAAAGGGCAAACTGTCTGATAACGAGTAAAATCAAGACCAAGCAGATCTGGAAACCAAAAGGCAAACTTCTATAACAATTTAAAACAAGACCAAGCAGATTCTGGAAACCAAAAGGAAAACTGTCCCTGATAACATTTTAACAAGACCCAGCGGGTTTTTGAAAAGCTACGAGAAAACGATTTGCAGATATTGGTTCAATGGAGACCCATAGGAAAAAGAAACTCACCTTAGGAAAACTTGATTGTGGTTCTCAAAGGAGAACCTATAGACAGAAATTTTTCCTTAGGCAAAATGTTGCCAATAACTAAGCTTTTCTGTGAAATGTTCTACTCTATATCTAACAACGAACTCCCAAACAAAATAGGGGAACTGAAATCCAAACTCTCCAAACACGACTGTTTCAAATGCAGGTCGTACAGGTCATGCTTTGGGTATCTGTGACTCAAGCTGTTTCAAAACATATGACGGGGGAATCATTCAAAGCTCATGAATTTTGTGGAAAAAGTTACATCGGGTACGATGTCATGATTCTTGAATGATCACTTAGATCAGCAAAGGTTATGGAGAATATGTAATGGGTTGAACAGTGAGATCTCAAGAGTAAAACTACGTGGAGGGACACGGACACAACCTATTCTTTTGAAGGGCAATTTTGTGATCTGATCCTTGAAAGTTGGCCTCAGAAAGCATACCTTGCTTTTGTTTGTGATATTAATGATACAGACATACTTAAAGGTAGTCGTAGCACCATTTGTTTACATGATATCCAAGTATGAAATGATGAAGTCGTCTCCGATATTCTGCTGTCCAAAGCTTTCTAATTCCGAAATCATGGTTGTGGCATCGTCGTTTAAACCATTTAAACTTCGGCACGATAAATGATCTTGCTCAAAAAGATCTGGTTAGAGGTCTACCTAGATTGAAGTTTGAAAAGGATCATCTTTGCTCAGCCTGTCAACTTGGAAAAAGCAAGAAGTTCTCCCACCGGCCAAAATCTGAAAATACAAATATGGAAGTTCTTCATACCCTTCCATATGGATCTGTGTGGTCCCATGAGAGTCCCAGAGTATTAAAAGCGAAATACATCTTATCCATCATAGATGACTATTCAAGATTCATCATTGGTGAAAAAAAAAAAAAGAGAAAAAGTTCTTGAGGTCAAAGGATGAAACTCCAGAGTTTGTCACCAACTTTCTTAAGCAAATACAGGTTGGCCTCAACAAAACAGTCAGATTCATCCGAACAGATAACGGAACGGAATTCGTCAACCAAGTGATGTCTGAATACTATGAAGGTGTGGGCATATTTCATCAAACGTCTGTTCCGAGAACTCCTCAATAAGAATGGCGAAATTTGTTTAAAGACCGTAACCGTACACGGTAGAAGCAGCCGTATAATGATGATATTCTCGAAAGCTACCCATGATTCTATGGCAGAATTTGTACTACTGCTTGTTACACCCAAAACCGTCCACTAATTCATACCTACAGAACCACAACCCCATATTGAGCTTTGATGCATAGGTAAGAAAGCTTGATCTTACATTTTTTCGAGTATTTGGTGCTCTGTGCTATCCTACAAATGATAGCGAAGATCTAGGAAAATTTCAAGCCAAAGCTGACATTGGGATTTTTGTTAGGTATGCTCCTAGCAGGAAGGGTTAGAGAATCTACAATAAGAGAACTCGTCGATTAATGGAAACAATTCATGTCACATTCGATGAGATGCATCAGTCAATGGCTCCTGTTGGCATGAGTTCAGGACCCAAGCCATTCATCAAGACCCCTGGACAACTCAAATCAGGGCTCGCTCCAACCGATAAAGAGCTGGAGATGTTATTTCAACCAATGTTTGATAAACACCTTGAACAATCTCGAGTCAATGAACCAGTACCTTCTTCTACTGAAATTAATGCTCACGTTGTTCCACCAGGTAGAACTTTGTCTACAACGATTGCTCAAGATGCACCATCGACAAGTGCTTCATCGTCAACATCCGATATACATCATCCAGTCCAACATCAAGAAATTGCCGAAGAACCCACTCATGAAGACACCCCAATCAATCACGATGTTCTTCATCCTTCACATAACCTTGTAACTAGAGATCCAGGTTTGGCACAATCATTATCTGGGAATGTTAATTCAGCAGAACCTATCCAAGTTAATTACCCACCAGATCATCTCAGAAGATGGACCAAAGATCATCCTCTGGATAACATCGTTGGCAATCCCTCTCGTCCGGTATCTACCAACAATAGTTGCTCCGATCTTTGTGGTGCTGTTTCCACACTGAACTGTCCAAAGTCAAACCCAAGAACTTCAAAATGGCCGTGATAGAAGACTGCTGGTTTCAAGCCATGCAAGATGAAATTCACGAATTTGATCGACTTAAAGTATGGGAATTAGTACCTCGCCCAATCTATGTTATGGTTATCGCTCTCAAGTGGTATTCTACAAAGTGGAAGTCTTGATGAATTAGTGATGTAACTGAAAAACAAAGCTCGATTAGTTGTGCAAAGGGGATACGTAATGAGGAAGGTAATGATTTTGAAGAATCATTTCTCCAGTTTGCACGGATAGAGGCCATCAGAATATTCATTGCCCAGTGCTGCAACCACGAAAATTATGATCAAACAATACCAGATGATGACAAAACTGCTTTTCTGAATGGTGACCTTCAAGAAGAAGTCTTTGTCATCAGCCTAAGATTTGAAGACCAGGAAAATCCTACTCACGTCTATGACTGAAGAAGCTCTTATATGGCTACAGCCGGGCACCAATGGCGTGGTAATACACACCTCAAAGTTCCTGTTGGCCCACAATATCTTCAAGGCGCCGTGGATCCAATGCTATTCACACGCAAATCATGCAAACAATTCAACTAGTTCAAAATAAACGTAGATGAACATCATTTTTGCCTCACAGATAATAAATTGCGTGTAACACATTTTTCAAAAGAGATGAGCTCCAAAATTTCCAGATGTCGATGATGGGACAAATGTCGTTTATTCTTAGGACTAACAAGTTTCTCAAAGTCCCGGGAAGGCATCATTAGTAACCAAGCAAAATATGCTCCCTCGAAACCTAAAGAATATGGAATGGAATCTCTCTGACCCTGTCGATACACCACTGGTGGGATCGTATTATGAAAACTGGACGAGATCCAAGGGGATTCCAGTTGACCATAACTCGATTCAGGAATGGTTGGCTCCCTTATGTACCTTACAGCCAGTAGAGCCCGACCTTGTATACGCCGTTTGCTAATGAGTGCTAGATACAGGAGCTAAGCCTACCAAAAAGCACTTTGAAGCTTATCAAAACGTGGTCCTTTTCGGTACTTGTAAGGAACCATTAACATGGGTCTTTGGTATCTGAAAGACAACGCCATGTCACTATCAGCCTTATGCAGATGCGGGATCAATTGCGGGATGTCAAGAACAAGAAGGCGTACGTCGAGAAGTGCTCATTTGCTTGGAATAGATTGGGTTAGCTGGTCAACACAGAACAACAAAGCACGGCAATATCAACTATAGAGGCTGAATACATCGCCATGTCTGGATGCTGTGCTCAAATCCTTGGGATGCGATCCCAGCTCAAAGACTATGGATTTGACTTCAATAAAATCCTCTGTACTATGATAACAAAAGTGCTATTGCTCTTTGCTGTAACAACGTTCCAGCACTCTCGCCTATAAACACATTGACAACGGCACCCTTTAATCCGATAGCACGTGGAAAATAGAGTGGTTGAACTGTACTTCGTGGAAACAATTAATCAACTTTGCAGACATCCTCACCAAAGCATAAACCAAGAGAACGGTTCGAATTTCTTCTTCCACGCCTAGGCATGAAGAGTTTGACCCCTGAAACTCTTAAACGTCTTCAAGAAGGAGAGGATGAGTAAACCAAATGCCTTCGTGTATCCTTTGTAAAAAAAATAAAAATAAAAAAAAATTAAATTATAATATATATATAAAATTATAATATATACTATAATAATATATATATAAATATATAAAATAAAATACTTAGGAAAATTTTTTTAAGTTCATTTGGAATTCTTAAAAGGTTTGCTGGCATGGATTACTTTATATCCATGCTTTATGGGAGTATAGTAAAACAATGGTGAGGGAAGGTCTGTTCGCCTGATCTTTTCCTCTCACTCAACGACTATAGCTCTTTCAATAGAAAACGGGTCGTTGTTTGAGGGGGAGAGAAAATGGAAAAAATCTAAAGGGTTCTAAAAGACAGTTGGATGCTATGAAAGTGTAATGATAAGATGTTTATATTGGTAATTCTAATGGGTTAATATTGAAGGAGAGTTTAATTAATTATTAACACCAAAGGTCCAAAGTTTATCTATGGTTGTAATGTTTAGGGTTTAAAAAGCATTACTCTTTGTTCCTAGCCTTATTAACCAATAAGGACGACAATGCCAATTGCCTAATCTGTAGAAAGCCTTAGAAAATACTTAAAACAAAAACAAAAGAAGATGGAAACATCTAAGGGGGGGGGGGGGGGGGGTGGGGGGGGGGGGGGGGGGGGGGGGGGGGGGCTGAAACTGCCAACTTTCTAACTTAGGAGTATAAAGATGGCGGCGAGTTGCCATTTGGTCAAACCTTTTCGAAAATCGGTCAAAAAAAAGCACACACACACACACTCGCAACTCGCCGCCAAGAACCAAGTCTCAAATCGCCGATTTCCAGTGTTTCGAGCAAAGGTATGTATCGGTCCTTAATCTATATCATTTATTTAGTGTGTATATCAAAGGAATCGAATGAAAACACATTAAAAAGTGTAGAAAAATAGATCTAGGGTCGTTTTAAGATGAGTACACCAATGTAATTGTTTATGGTGTGATCTAGTTGCAGGAAGTGTTCATAAGGTATATATTAATGAGTTTTGATTGTTGGTTTCCATATCTCAAACATAGTGAATGATTTTATGCCTTTGATTCTTAACGGCGGGTTGTAGTTTAAAAAGTAGATATATGTGTGTTTGATGAAAAGAATGGTAGCAATGTATATCTATAACATAGGAATGCCTTAGGATGTGATTAGTGTTGAAAAAGGAGGTGCGGGGTTTGAATCTTAAGAAACCGGCCCGAATGGCGAGTTGCGTATATTTCTAAACGGCGAGTTGGTTATTTTATTATTTTTTAATAAATTACTCAACCCGCTGGTTCATAGCGAGTTGGCCAACAGCGGGTTGCTTAAACGGCGGGTTGACTCATAGCGAGTTGCCTAACGGCGGGTTGACAACAGCGAGTTGTCTAACGGCGGGTTGACAACAGCGAGTTGCCTAAACGGCGGGTTGACTAACCAGCGGATTGATTAACAGCGAGTTGCCTAAACAGCGGTTTGACTAACAGCGGGTTGCCTAACATCGAGGGTTGCCTGAATGCGCTGTTGATTAAAAGCGAGTTGCCTACGGCGGGTTGACTAACAAGCGATTGCCAAATATTTATTCATTTATTTTAATTCCAACAGTGTAGAACCGTCAGTTCTCTCGGCGTATTGGTCGAATATTTTTATTTAGTAAAATATTCAACCCGTCCCCTTTTCGCGGCGGTTTGCTTCGATTCTTCCTAACGCGAGTTGGCATTCAGGCTGGCGGGAGTTTGGGCTAAATTTTCTGTTTTGGCCCCATTAGCCAATAATCTATCAGGCCCGCTATTAAATGACTCAGTTGCTTTTCCTAAACCCCATCCGGGCCTAGTTAAAAAGTAATTGATCCTGTTGGATAATTAGTAGATTTTAATCAAACCAGAGTCACCTTTATTTTTAATCAATCGTGGAATAACATGACTTTAATCAATGTTGAAGGTCTCTTTAACTTCGTTTCTTTGCAATGTTTGTCTTCTTTGTTAAATGCTCTTTTGCAGAATACGATGGCAGAACGAAATGTCCCCACTCAACCTCCTACAAGAACATATGAGCAGATTGTACCTCGCTCTCAGTGGTTAACAATCGGGAAAAGCAACCTACTTTTCAATGCACAAAAGATTCAAAAGACCCCCCATCTTTCAGATATCTGGTGGACACCTGAGTCATACCAACTTCTTACCAAGCCCTTCACTGCACAAGTAAATGTTCCTGCTATCTACCTGCAACAGTTCTGGAACACAATGAAATATAACGAGAAGACGTGGGTTTATAGTTGTCAAGTTGATGAACAATGGTTCGAACTAAGTGTTGATCTTCTCAGAAAGGCATTAGTAATTACTCCTGTCATCCCAGCTCATCCGTTTGAGTTACCTCCATCTGGTAACATTGTCATTGATTTTGTTAATGAGCTGGGGTATCCTGAACCTGTAGAAATTGTCTCCAACATAAGGGTGAATTATGTGTATCAACCATGGAGGGCAATTCTAACCTTAATCAACCAGTGCTTGACAGGAAAGACTTCTGGCAGTGACAAACCCAGACACCCAGTTCTATAAATGCTGTGGGGAATCGTCACTCAAACTAATGTTGATCATGCAGAGCTAATATGGGAAGAGTTTACTCAAGGGATCCAGACATTTTTCTTACACAAAGCAAGTCACAACGCCAGTCTGACGAACCCAAAGAAGAAAGTAACTCCTCTCCTCATTCCTTATAGACGGTTTTCCAAGGTGATAATATACTACTTGGCAAGCAATAACAACATCCATCGACGTCCTGGATCTGCTGTTCATCATACTGGAGATGATCTTTATCGAGTAATCTCAGTTTGTCCCTAAAGGGATTCAGTTGAGTGTTTGGAAAGGCAATATCTATCCCCTAATAACTAAAGCCATTCCAACAATCCTCCTTATATCCCAAGAATCTGGAAATGGTCTGAGAAGACAAAGAAAACCACCTCAAGAAAGTGCAAGCGTATCAACCATGCAACAAAGTGGCTACACCCAACAAGCCTACAACCCCCACACCAGTCAAACATCCAACCACTCCTCCTCCGACAAAGAAACCTTCCAAGCGTAAGCTTCCACAGAAAGTGAGAAAGGGAAAGCCCTCTTTCCAACTTGTTGACGAAGATGATGAAGCTCAACAAGAATCTATTCCTCGAGAAGAAGGTAATGATCCTGATCTCGAACGGGCTAAGAAGATGAGTTTGGAAGCACTTCAAGAAAAGGGAGAAGGAGAAGGTGATGATGCTGACTTGGAACGAGCTATATTTAAGCCTTAGCTTGGATCCAGCCTTTCTGCCCCAAGGTCAGGGCACCTGTTGGAGGAGTACGATCAGGGAACAATATCAGAAACAACTTCCAAACTGCATGAAGTAGTAGGCAAGGGAAAGGCCGTTGTAACTGAAGAACAAGTAGCTCATTCCCTGATCGATCTGTCAAAGAAGAAAAGAACTACTGATCAGTTTATCCTTGTTAGGCGTGATCAAACTTCTCATGATTCAACTACTGGACCCTCTTCTCAACCTGAAGATGACACATCAGAGAGAGTGATCCATGAATCGTCATCCACATCGATTTAGTAACGAAAAAAGTGAACCAGAAATCGCTGACACACACCCACTAAAGGTGACAAAGACCAAGGTGAAGTAGACTCGTCTACGAACCTCCAGATGCAAAGCCATTCCTGTATCAGACCCTGAAAATGCGCATGAGGCTTTGGCTGGACCAGACCCTGAGCCCATGAAAGAAGACCAGACTAGATCAGACTCTGGAAAATTACATGTGTCTCTTGTTGGACCAAACCCTAAGCACATGGATGATGAATTCCTCGCTACAGCCTACCCAAAGGTTCATGAAAACCTGAAGCTCATAACAGACGAACGTGTCATCGATTAGATAAACCAGAAATCCTCTGTTTCTATGTCTTCCAGAAAAATCTCGATACCTTTTAACTTTTGGGGATCAATTTCTTTATGAAAACCAACCAAAGATGATCGGAGGAAAATCTAATAGTAGAGAGGGTCTGAGACCACCATACCTGATCTAGATTAGACATAACGTCAACTCCCTCAAGTGATTGCACCCTTATCACAGATCCACATCTTTCTAAGCCTCCATTACTAGTCACTCGCTCCGCCAATCAACAGAAGCTGACAACAATCACCACTCTCTCCTTAAAATCACTCCATTCACGCCCTTAGCTAAGAGTGGCAAAGATTGGAGCAAGAGAATGTATGAAGTAAAGAAGGCTGATTATCGGCTGATTTTTGGCTTCAATTAGATTCCCAAGTTCCTACGGCTGTTGATAAATATCTAGGAACAAAACTTGATGATGCTCTCCTTAAGGTTCTTGAACGACACACTGCAGATTTAATCGAGAAATACTCTGTGCTGCCTGGCCCAGAGTCTATCCAGAATCAAGAATCTGAAAAGAGTCCGAAGGAGATTATCATAATCAAAAAGGAACAAGGTGAGGAGAAACAAGATTCAACTTACTCCATCAGGTCAACTGATAAAGCTGGATCAAACCAGGGTAGGTCAACAAAGAGAAGAAGATCTGATTCTGCCGCTTCTGGGTCAGCTCAACCTCCTCCGAAAGATGATGACCAAAGTTCAAAGAAACCAAGGGAGTCTGATGCATCTGCTACCAAACAACATCCAGCTCTAACCTCAACTGGATGGCAGATCACTGACACAAGAGATGCTGGTGCTGACTCTTCGATGCACAGATCTGATCCCGAATCAGAACATTCTGAACAATCCTCAGATGACATTCCAATGCAGGATGAAGGGCATGTCTCAGATCTGGAGGACACCGATAACGCTCACATTCCCAAGGTGTCGACCACTACGTGGTTTAAGCCGATTCCAGAAGGCGAGAGACCTGCTACACCTGAACCAGAATGGACCATTCCCCCGAATGATTTCCCGGAACCAGAGAATAACTGGGCAAATACATACGCCACAACGTATCAAGTTCCTGCGGAGAACAAGCTTCAAAGGAAGACGTATGATATTGGGTCATTCATCAAATGGTTCTGCAGACGAACAGGAAAGAAGAAGCTCTGCAAAGCTGATTTAGAAGGTCCAGCTTTCAACCTTGTTAAAGCCTTTCATAAGAACAGCGTCTTTCTTCAATATCAGATGGATGAATGCCATAAGCTGCTGACGAATAAGGTTGATTTGGGTAATCCTGAGGGTCATCAAATTCTGCGAAATATATATGAACCACTGCCCTTAGGAGGACCACCAGGTCAGGTAACTATTCAACCACAATTCTTCTTCAATAAGGATCTGGATTATCTTCTGACAGGTGACAAAGAGCGAAAAATTGCCTTATCCATATCCAAGCTCAAAGCCGCTCGTTACCTAGACTTTGGCCTTGAAGAATTAGTTCCATCTTTGTGGGTTGAAAGTGAACGCGATTATGACATCAGTGCGGCCTATGGCATCACTCACTGGTGGTTTAGAAGAAAGGAATTCTACATCAACAAACACAGTGAGCCCTCTGATCGTGAAGCAGTCAGATCGCAGATGCGAATTCTCAGTGTGATCAGTGTCAAGGTGTTCGAAAAATACGGATACAACTACCTAAGAGAGATAATTCTTCGCCGAGCTGATTACCAAGAATACAAGATCTCGGAAAAGGATTTCAAAAATCTTCATCCAAATGATTTTGAAGATCTGTTCCTACTCAATATTCAAGAAAAGCTCAACCATCTGCCCAAGACAGACAAGACTAGTCTTCACACGGCAGTCAACATGTGGATAAGAAACCTGGTAATCAGGAATCGTGTGGGAGACTTGCAGCTCGGGATTGAAAGTTATCAAACAAAGATCAACCTTGAACGTCCAAATTGGGATGCAGCAAACTATTACTTCAAAGAAGATTATACGATTGTCCCTAAGCCAAGAGCCGTTGTCTACAGAGACAGAAATGATCAAAGAAAGCTGATGAGGCTGAATGAGCTACACAAGTTTAGTGATGGGACGTTAACAAGAGTAATGGAAAAACTGGACCACATGGTTAAAGACTTTCATCTGTTCGAGTACAATAAGGGCATGGAGACTAGGAAGTGGTCAGAGGATGACAAGAGAAGAAGCAAAGACTTCATCACTGCAATCGAGAAAAGACTACAGATCAGGAGGATCTTTCGAAGTCTAGAAAGCTTTGTTGGAGGAAGAATAAGAGATATTGACTACAGGCTGATCAACAGAACAACGTGACGACATCGTCGTTACAATAAAAAGGTCAATTTTGTTTCTTATTGTGAAAAAATATATCTTGTACATTAGTAAGTAGTTAATCTTTTGATGACTAAGTGTAGGAGTAATTTATATCCCTCAACGATTAAGGGGGAGCAGAATATATTTTCTACACGACTTGCTAATTAAGGCCACACATTTCTCCCAAATTTTATAACCTAATTAAATCAATTGCTATCCAAAATGTCCAAAGGGTAAAATTTTTGATAAGGGAGAAATGGGTGATTAAAATATGGTATAATAATAACCGTGATTACGTGATTAATTAGGACTCATATACTCTGCCCAAACATGCTAAACAATTTCGAATACCGAAGCACATTTTGAGGGGAACGTTTCTAAAAAAATCAGAAAACGATCGAGGTAACTAAACCTTGATAATTATATCATAAGTACCTAATTGAATTTGCAACTGTTTTATGTAAAGAGAACAGTACCAAAAAACCGACCATGCTTTTACATAATTGGAGTTAGAAGGTTGGTAAGTTAGGAACTATTCCCAATATCCAGCCATAACCCGGAGGGATCGTACCCAGGGACAATCCACAAGTTATGTAGAAGTCCTTAGTATGACATGTAAAAGGAGTAAAAAGCGAGATATAAAGGGAAAAGTGCCGACTGAGATGGAGCTAGTACTGGAATAAACCCAACAAGGTTCTAGTCATGAAGTCTCGGTAAGCACTGAAGGGGTTGAAGAATTAAAAAGAATTGTAAAGATAAAGGGTGTAAAGAAAGAAGCCCTCCATACACTTAGGCAGAAACCGGGTCAATACATATGCTGCCAGAATCACTAAGATGATTGCTGACATTGAAGATCGACATCATGGACCCAGTGATGCAATGCACAACCCTCCCTAGCCACTCAGAATCTTTCAAAAGATTTCTGTTTCATTTCTCACGGAGACTAAACACGTTATCTATTGACTTTCTCACTCCGAGTTAGTTGATATTGAACAGGTGGCAGTCAGCTCCAGCCTCCGATTACTAGAACCAAAACGCACTATTGAGTCTAGAGCCAAGAGATCGTCAATTAATCTCGTTAGGACACATATCCAATTCTCTTGTCTTTCACACACTGTGGAAACAAGTCTATCCTAAGAGTCCTACGCATTATCCTTGTGATATTGCCAGAACATCCGAGTGAAACGATGGTTTTTCACAATGAAGATGGAAATCCTGCTAGAGCCAACATCAAACAAGCTCTTGGTAGGTGACTTGTGCGATTCTACAAGAATCAAACTTGTGTCAACTGGAAAGAAACGATGGTGCGATTCTGTGTGAATCAATCTTGTTCCAGTATAAGAATTGACGGTTATTGATCATTTGACAAACAATCAAAACTCTCGAAGTGTTACAAAATTCTTTCATAAGAAACACTTAGACTGACTTTTCAAATCAATTTTCTCTTTATTGCTAACTGTTTCATTACAGGATATCTTAAAGATGGAGATGGAGATGGAAATTCCCAGCACCTGAGATATCAAGTAAATAACCGAATGCTCAGACACGACCTACACTTGTTATGATGTGATGAAAGACCTCATAAAGGTGTCAAAGCTTCCGCAAACTCTGATGTCATGTATTTCTTCACAAGTGCACAAGATGGCGATCCATTACAAGATGATGTAAGATTATGTTTGGGCGATGATCTCAAGAAAGCTCAAGAACACAGTCAAAGACAAGTCTATGATGAATCAAAAGATCACTATCCCAAATGTACAAGATATCAAATGTCTACGAGCTAAAGACTGAAGTGATCAAGTTTGGTATTTTCAGGGGTGACCTCCCTTAGGGGGAGATTGTTAGATATTAGAAAAAGACTCGGTCACCCTGTGTATTTTACTGTTTATTATAGCTCGTAGTTTAATAGTTAATAGTACGTTTTTCGGTATTAAGTCGGGTACTAATACCCGGTATATTGTAAGTACTATATAAGCCTCTTCCAACTTTGGAAGAGGTAAGCTAGTCATTTATTCCTTTCATAGAAAAACACATTTTCTCTCTCTAGAAAACTCTCTCATGTGTTAATCTCTCTAGAGACTAGCCAAGTCCAAGAATCGACCCCGTGTTATGATATATGATATACCACGTATACACATTTATCAGCTTGATTAAGTGAATAACCATTAGACAAAACCACTTCATCAAACTTTTGATGTCATTGTTTAGGTTCCTGTTTAAGCCCATATAGAGACTTAACCAGTTTACACACCTTATTTTCATTGTCAGGAAAGATGAAGCCTAGAGGTTGGTTCATATAGACCTCCTCTTCTAGTTCCCTATTCAAGAATGTTGTTTTCACATCCATCTGATGAATAATCAGACTATGAATTGATGCCAAAGTAATCAGCAGTCTTATGGTACTTATTCTTGCCACTAGGGCATAAGTATCAAAGTAGTCTATCCCTGACTTTTGTTTAAAGCCTTGAATGACTAACCTTGCCTTGAACTTTTCAACAGTTCCATCTACCTTCAGCTTTCTTTTGAAGATCCATTTGCAACCTGGAGGTAGATCAGTCAACACCCAAGTGTTAATGCCCATGATGGAATTCATCTCATCATTAATTGCTTCTTTCCAGAAAGCAACATCCTGGGACTTCATTGCTTCATCAAATGTTTTAGGGTCATCCTCAACATTAAAGCAATAGGAGTGTTGGTCAGAGACCTCATCCCTTATTCCTTCAACTAAGTATAATTGAAATTCAGGCTAAAAATCCTTTGGGTTCCTATGCCTTTTGCTTTTTCTAGGCTCAGATTGCTGAACAATCTCATCAGTGACTCTTTCAAAGACCACTGAACCACAAGAGTCATCAGTTCCTTTTACGAGGGACCTCTGACTTGGTCTAGGGACAGATGAGAATCTGTGCTCATCAAAGATAGCATCCCTTGATTCAATGATAGAGTTAATAGCAACTGAATCATTAGGTTCAATAACATAGAACCTGAAAGCCTTGGAATGCTCAGCATATCCAACAAAGATGCATTCAATGCCTCTTTCACCCAAAGTTTTCAGCTTTGGATCAGGGAGTCTTACAACTGCCCTACAACCCTAAACTCTGAGGTAATTCAGGTTTGGTTTCTTTTTAGTCCAGAGTTCATAAGGGGTAATCCTGTTCCTTTTATTGGGAACCCTATTTAGTAAATAGCAAGCTGTTAACATAGCTTCTCCCCAGAACCCTTGACTCATACCAGAGTAGGACAACATGGAATTAACCATTTCTTTCAGCACTCTATTCTTCCTTTCAGATATACCATTTTGTTGTGGAGTATAAGGGGCAGTCGTTTCATGGATGATACCAACAGACTGAAAATACAGAGTATCCATGTACTCACCTCCCCTATCAGTCCTGAATCTTTTGATCAAAGACCCTTGTTGTAATTCAACTTCAGTTTTGAATACTTTGAATTTATCTAATGCTTCATCTTTTGAATGTAATAAATAAACACAGCAAAACCCAGAGGCATCATCAATAAATGTCACAAAGTACTTTTTGTTCCCCAATGAAGGAGTAGCTTTGGTATGTGTTTAATTACACACACCTTTTACCTTTAAAAATAAGTTAAAATAACCAAAAACGGACTTAAAATGCCAANACATGTGCGAAAACGTACGAAAACGTAACAAACCGTGCGAGCACATATGAAAACGGACGAAATCGCGGGAAAACAGACGAAAACGTGCGAAAACGCGCGAAAGCAAGCGAAAACGTGCGAAAGCGGACGAAAACGTAAAAAAACGTAAAATTACGTAAACAACGTAAAGAACGTAACAAAACGTAAAAAAAACGTAAAAACGTAAAAAACATATAAAAACGTAAAAAACGTAAAAAATGTAAAATACGTAAAAAAACATAAAAACCGTAAAAATACGTAAAAACATAAAAAAAGCGTAAAGAAACAAAAAAAACGTAAAAAAACGTAAAAATAAACGTAAAAAAACGTTAACACTTAACAAAAAGTACAAAATGTCAAAAAAGTCATTTAATTGCAATTTGGGCAAGATTTGTCAACTTTACAAATAATGAGAGAGTAGTTAGTCTGAGTTTTAGTAAATTTACACTTTTGGTCCCTCCATGTTTTTTTTAATATTAAATCTTGTCTTTTTAATCTAATGAAATATATGGTCTAGATTAATCCTTTAGTATGTAGAGAAAAACTAGTATGCAAAATAACTCACCTCTTATTAATCGTCATATACTTATAGAATACATACGATAAAACCTTAACGGACCAAGTCTACAAATACTTAATATCGCCATATATGTGTCAGATATGTTACGTTGTATGTAGTAAAATTTTCATTGTTTCGAAGATTTTAAATAGGGTAAACACTACGTCATAGGCTAAGAACAAAAATTGGGGCCATGTACCATTTTATCAAATCCTAACTAAAACCTTTTTGAACTTGACTTATTAATCTTATGAAAAATGATACTAGCTAGTTCTTCCACTACAAACAAGTAATATTCTTGTGAAAACACAAAAGAACACCATGATGACTCATATCATACTTTTTCAATCCTAGCAAATTGCAAGTTAATCTACAATAAAAACCCTAAAAAAAGTCAGTCTAATTAAAAATAATACTAACAATCAAGCACAAGACAACAAATGGAAGATATCTAGATACCAAAAACAAAACAAGTAATTAAAGTATAAGACAACTTAAAATTCTTCACTTCCACTGACTTGCTATAACCTCAAAAACTATATAAACTCACACCTTTCCCATTCTTCTCTTCACCTCACACTCTACTAAAATGAGTTCCAATAATTTCCACTCTCATTTAATTTCCACATTCATATTCTTAACAATACTTTTCAATATTCTTCCTTCAATCTTAGCCATAGAATCACCAATCAACATATGGCCTAAACCAAGATCCATAACATGGACCACACCCCATGCAATACTATTATCTCCATCATTCACAATCACCTCACCTTCACACCAATACTTAACTCCTGCCGTTAATCGTTACCTCCGTCAAATCCTAACGACCACTTACACTCCTCTCATAACACCCTTAGTTAACTTAACCACTTCTATACCTTTACAAACCTTAACTATCACTATAACAAACTTAACATCCCCCTTAACACATGGTGTAAATGAGTCCTACACTCTGAGCATCCCACCTACCGGCGTCGCAGCCATGATCACAGCCGCGACGCCATGGGGAGCCATGCGAGGGCTCGAGAGTTTATCCCAGTTAATCTGGGGTACTCCAGCCAGAGTACTGGTTGGAGTATATATAACGGACTGGCCGTTATTTGAACATAGAGGGATATTGTTAGATACTTCTAGACATTATTTTGGAGTTGAGGATATAATGAGGTTGATTGGTGCAATGAGTGCTAATAAAATAAATGTGTTTCATTGGCATATAACAGATTCGCAATCATTTCCGTTGGTGCTGGAACTGGAGCCGGAGCTAGCGAGTAAAGGGTCGTATGGTTCGGGTATGGAGTATTCGATTGAGGATGTTAAACGGGTTGTCGAGTTCGGGTTGGAGAACGGTGTAAGGATCATACCGGAGATTGATATGCCTGGTAAGTTGTGACCACAAGTTGCATAGCATGTTATCCAATGTTTTTTTTTATATACCTAGTAAATGCAGTATTTTGATAAACAACTATCAACTCAACATTTTCCTAGAAGATATCGTTATATGACATTTAGAATATCTTGAAATCAACTTGCTATGCGTTATTCTATTAAAGGCAACCAAATATTTAGTCGTTACTCTTACTTCTATAAAAGAATTCCTTTAGTAGACATGTTCACGTGTCTTTCGATTTAAAAAATGTATAAAGCCTTGTGTTTACCTTTTTTCCTTACAAGAAATGCTTAATTTATGTTCCAGAAATTGTTTGTAAAGTCAACAACAATTGCAATCTCATAGATGTTTTGTTACAGGGTTAAGTTCAAAAAAAGTTATCAGAAGGTTTGTCTACTAAATGCTCTAAGAGCACTCTTGTTAGACAAACCTTTAAAATAACAATCGAAATTTTCTAAATGTTACACATTGATGTAAGTGTTAAATGTTTTTAGATGTTCGGTAATGTTAGATGTTGAATATGATACATTTCTGATTAGTTCAGTGACTAAATCGATACGGATGTATATGACTATCATTGGAATCCACGGTTGTTCCTAAGTTTTAAAGTATATTCGTACCCTTGTTTTAGATGTATATGATATGTAAAGAATATTTGATAATCCAAAAATGTCTCAATCTCGTAACGAATAAAAAAATCTTGTAAATCACGAACATAGGAATCTAGGAAGATCCCAAAGATATGATCTCTAAAAAATGATGGAAAATTATCAACCAATGAGAGGTAAAGGGTTTGTGTTATACACTTAAATGTCTCCTAAATTTTGTCATCTAGTTTTTGGGTTGGATGTGTCTTTCATTGACTATCAAAAGTCCAATTCAAACTACAAACTGAGCTCATTTGAGTTATGGTATGGTTTGAATGGGTAATGGGTTAACTTAGAAAGTTTAACGAATAACGAAATGGGTCAAACGAGTTAAAAAATGTGAATCGCAATATGTTTTGAATCATTTATTTTAGAAAAATGTTAGATTGTACATTTTTACTATGATTATAATACAATCCATATTGCTCTAGCATATGTAAAATGTGTTTATGTATTGGTCCAACCCAACTCAACCCATCCCATTTTACCCCTTGCCAAGAGTTAAGCGTTACCCGACCCATTCAACCAGCCAACCCGGCCATCTTGCCAACTCTATAAGTCTGACGTTTTATTTACTATTGTTTCGTTTATAATGGTCTATTCTTTTTGTGTTGTAGGACACACCGGCTCTTGGGCTGAGGCTTACCCAGAGATCGTAGCTTGTGCTAACATGTTTTGGTGGCCAGAGGGGGCTCCATGGGAAGAACGCCTGGCAGCCGAGCCAGGAACTGGCCACCTAAACCCTCTAATCCCCAAAACCTATGAAGTCGTGAAAAATGTCTTCAAAGAAGTAGCAACTCTATTCCCCGATACCTTTTTCCACGGTGGAGCTGATGAGGTCGTGCCCGGTTGTTGGAAAGCAGACCCAACCATCCAAAAGTACCTAGCGAACAATGGGACCCTCAGTGAAATCCTCGAAATTTTCATTAACCAAACCAACCCTTACATTTTGTCCCAAAACAAGACTGCAGTCTACTGGGAAGACGTTATCCTCGATTCAGAAATCAAAGTCAATCCAGCGATTCTCCCACCCGAGACCACGATCATGCAAACGTGGAATGGAGGCCCTAACAACACGAAAAGGCTAGTGTCAGCTGGTTACCGTACCATAGTATCATCAGCAGATTACTATTACTTAGATTGTGGGCATGGTGACTTCACGGGTAATAATAGTGCATACGATCAACCACCAGGTACTGAGCAAGGAAAAGGCGGGTCATGGTGCGGCCCGTTTAAGTCATGGCAATTGATCTACAACTATGACATAACATATGGGCTAAACGAGGCAGAGGCCAAGCTGGTTTTGGGTGGTGAAGTGGCATTGTGGTCCGAGCAAGCAAATGGCAATGTTTTAGATTCCAAGATTTGGCCTCGGGCTTCGGCTATGGGGGAGGTGTTGTGGTCTGGGAACCGGGATGAGAATGGTAAGAAAAGGTCTGGTGACGCGACAGATAGGTTGAATGAGTGGATTCATAGAATGGTTAGTCGAGGAGTTAAGGCTGAACCGATTCAACCACTTTGGTGCGTTAGAAATCCTGGTATGTGTAATACATATAACCCCATTTTTTAGACTTTGTAAAGTTACGCCATTATTTGTTGCGTTTTCGTATTATGATTGAAAGATTGAGAGAAAATGAGTGATCTTTTTGTTTGTTTTTGGTTAAAATTGTGTATTGCAATGTAACTGGAGTGAATTTAATGTAAGGAATGTATCAGAAGAAAGAGCCGTCCGAATGCGACACAGTTATAAGGTTTGCTGCATATCTGTATACTTGACGCCTTGTTTTGCAAAAAATCGGTTTTAGATAAAAGTAAAGGGGCATATACTGGTACAGTCATACAGGTTGAGCAAGTATCCACATATAGCGATCTCTTTTCAAAATTTGTTTCTCTTCTGTGTTGGTGATTTTAGTGTCATCAAACATTTTGTGTAATAGTGATTTACCCGAGACCAAATGGATTTCAAGTTAAGTTATAATACAAGTTTGGAGATGTGGAGTGCACGCTTGTATAAACTAATTAACATGATTTCGAGTGCAAAAATGGTAAAGGTTGTAAATGTAAGTCAATGGGTATATAGTGACAGAATTTCTGAGTCACTAAATTAACCATATACTTGTCTTTATTGATGACAGTTAGCGACAGTTTTAGGCTGTTGCAAAACTGTTGCTGGACAGATTTAAAGTAATGGTTGTGACTTTTCATTAAAGGGTGTGTCTTTTCACAAAGAGACACACATTTTTCCCTACAACCACCATTTAGTTTATATATGTATATGTAAACATATTTTGGTTAGATATATGAACATATTCATATCAACAACATATACAACAAATTATCTAATGTTTTGCTCTTTTTCTTTTGCCTAGAATTTGAGTATTCATTCTTGTCTTATCCCTATACAAATTTCTTGTAACCCAAGGCAATCAATATGGTAGAAATATTGTATCAGGAAAGTGGACTTTTTACACGATTCAAGAATTTATCCGGCAATCTATGATTATCGAGACCTTAAATACCAACAAACTGATACAATAATTTTGTGATAATCATGTTGGATGAATTGAGAAAGAGATCGTAAAATCTGTTAAAAGACATGACATTCAAATTTTATGAGATTAGAGAAGTTTGAATTAAACAGTTTAGAGATGGCGCATGAAAGGCTGGGACATATGGTATGTTAGAAGTGATATTGGAATCTTTATAAGATCGAGTTACTTTGTTGCAAGATATAAATACGATGGGATTTGTGATGCGTGCATATCGATCATACTTGCGTTTTGAATCTGTAAAAGGCAAGATGAGTTTGAAAGAAACGATTTTGGAGGATGTTATAATATGTTTGTTAAATGGCGTTCACATCATGCATGGCATTGGTGAATATATTATACCGCTTCTGTCATCATATATGATTTGCCAAGTAAGTTTTACTTTTATATATCATCAGTTTAAAGACACACCATTTCAAATTCTTTGTAAGTTTGTAGAGAACTCAAAACCACGTATTACATTTCCATAGAATATAATTTTGAAACTTGGCAAGTAAATTATATAACATGGGAATGTACGAGTTTTAAGTTCTTAGTAATTTTCATTTATTGTTTGTCTAAGGAATGTTATATGTAGTCATATGAAATCCAAGGTTTGGTTAGGAATTATAGATAAGCAACTTGACCATTTTTCTTACAAAATTCACGTCATGTGAACATGTACATTGTCATGTACCTTCTTTTAGAGCGATATTGTTCCATGTCAGCCCCTAAAACACACGTTAGGTTGTATGCGTTAGTTGTTAGGGTTATATGTGTTTTATGGGGAGGACAACCTATCGGTGTGTATTAGGGCTGACTAGAACCTAACGCTCTAATAAGATGGGAATGACATGTATATGTGTCACATGACGTGAATTTTGTAAGAAAAAATGGTCAAGTTGCTGATATCTGATCAGTTCATATAAAGTTCGATGGGTATTGTGAAAGTACGTTGCTATTATATGCCATTAACCCTAAATTATATAACATGGGAATGTACGAGTTTTAAGTTCTTAGTAATTTTCATTTATTGTTTGTCCAAGGAATGTTATATGTAGTCATATGAAATCCAAGGTTTGGTTAGGAATTATAGATAATATTAGTTCCTTGATGTAACCAACCATGAATTTGATCAAGTTATCTGTCTAAAGAATTTGAAATTGGCAATTGGACAGATGTGAGTACATTCCATATTTAATGGCGGTCGAGTCATTTTTTTCTTTTTCTTTTACATATGGATGATATGCCACAAGTACGTGCTTTGGTACTTGAAGGCAGTGGCGGACCTAAGATTTCAAAATAGGGTATGCACTTAAGTTCGGTATTTTTGAAAGGTATGCACTCTATGTATATTTCTTAAAAAAAATTTACACTAGCCCGTCAAATCGGAGGGTATGCACGTGCATACCCGTGCTATAAGCCAAGTCCACCCCTGCTTGCTTGAAGGAACCATTGATTGCAGTTTAGATTGCAACGGAATTTTTAGAACGTTAATTACAACGATAAAGTGATGTGAGTTGGATTAATGATCAAGAAGATTGTTCATCCTCAAGTGTTGGATTTTATACTTGGTATAGATATAATGTCTTGGGATCAAAAGAAAAAGTTGTACAACGTATATAACTATGGCATCATAAGTCGTTGTTTTCTTGTTTAAAAGAAGTTTAATTGTTAAATGACTTGTTAATAAACATTGTGTTACGTTTAAAAGTCAATGCTAACTATTAATAGTGTACCACTTGACGAAGTTGTTAGCTAGGGACTTAGTGTATAAGTCGGTAATGAGGATGAAAAGTCCAATAAATCTTCTAACTGTGAGATACCCAATTCCCCTCTAATACAATGTTAGAGGCTGAATTCAATGTGGAAAGCTCACACTTAGAGATTGGAACGCATGTTATATTATCCCAAGGTATGTGTTCGGACCTGCAAGATAAAGAGGTTGAAGTTTATCTTCTTAATAGTTCTTTTGAAAAAGTGCATCGCAGGGCATGATTAAAAGAAACTACCTATATGAGTATGAAGTTTTGCCGCTTCAATAAGCTTGGACTTGGCTTAGTATATACTCACGAATGGATAGAGACGCATGGCTTGTAAAGCGTCAAGTATAAACATTGGATAGAAACTTGTGTGTATACTATCTTCAGGTATTCAAATGGGTGAGGGTTCCATCGTATGGGACTCCCTGGATTTCTCGAATATTTGGAACGTGTAGTATACTAAGATGAAAATTCAATCGCAAGACATTTTCATTTATGCATGAGTTTGATTTGTTGTAATTAATTGGGAAATCAAGGATTACACTAAAATGGGGGAGAATTGTTGGTGATTTTAGTGTCATCAAACATTTTGTGTAATAGTGATTTACCTGAGACCAAATGGATTTCAAGTTAAGTTATAATACAAGTTTGGAGGTGTGGAGTGCACGCTTGTATAAACTAATTAACATGATTTCGAGTGCAAAAATGGTAAAGGTTGTAAATGTAAGTCAATGGGTATATAGTGACAGAATTTCTGAGTCACTAAATTAACCATATACTTGTCTTTATTGATGACAGTTAGCGACAGTTTTAGGCTGTTGCAAAACTGTTGCTGGACAGATTTAAAGTAATGGTTGTGACTTTTCATTAAAGGGTGTGTCTTTTCACAAAGAGACACACATTTTCCCTACAACCACCATTTAGTTTATATAAATATATGTAAACATATTTTGGTCAGATATATGAACATATTCATATCAACAACATATACAACAAATTATCTAATGTTTTGCTCTCTTTCTTTTGCCTAGAATTTGAGTGTTCATTCTTGTCTTATCCCTATACAAATTTCTTGTAACCCAAGGCAATCAATAGGGTAGAAATATTGTATCAGGAAAGTGGACTTTTTACACGATTCAAGAATTTATCCGGCAATCTATGATTATCGAGACCTTAAATACCAACATTCTGGACGGAAATAACATCTGACATTTCATAATAGCTATATCCAGAATTTCATATTAGGCTACTTCTATCGATAGTGTGAGGAGCATTCGTGAGGTAATCGTGAGCAACAAAAAATGTCGTGGCCCACTAAATCAATACATCCCCACGCGTGAGTGAGGCATAAATTGGCTCACGAAGGTGAGCCAAATGTTTTTCGGGTTTCGTTAAACTTAATATTATTTACGGAGTATTTGGTTTGTGAGTGTGCGTGGGGTATTTTGTGGGGTATATTTGTATAAAGTGAGTGTTTAATTGAAATGTTTGACCGATGAGGGTTGTGTGACTGATAAAGATGAATTGTGCGAGGGAGTGAGGGGAAGTAAATGGTGAGGTGACGTTGAAGTGGAAGGTGAGTGATGATAATAGGCTTATGTGCACACATACAAAAAAAATACACTCCACCAACTTTTGATAATCTCGTGAGGATTGCATATACGAGTATTTGTCTGCCTTTATATTATTCATTCTATACATAAAAATGATCTAGATACTCAAGTAATGGACTAGGCCTAGTAAACCAATAAAGCCCATAGGCTAAATAAAACATATCAACTAACACTCCCCGCAGTTGGAGCGGAAGGTGACCAAACACTCAAACTGGTGCGGAACTCCTCGAACAAAGCCGAAGGCAATCCATACGTGAAGATATCAGCAATAACGTGAAGGCACATAAAGAACTAGAACCTAACCCCGAGTAACCATGTCACTAACAAAGTGGATATCAATCACAATATGCTTTGCCCGCTGATGATGCACTGGATTAGCAACCAAATAAATAACACCAACATTATCACAATAAACAAGAGTTCCAGACAATAACGACGAATGTAATTCCCGAAGAAGATTACGAATCCACGCGGTGTCAACAACAACATTGGCAACACCCCGATACTCAGTCTCAACATTAGATCGTCAAATAGTGTGCTGACGCTTAGAAGACCAAGACAGAAGGCTATCCCCTAAAAATACACAATATCCAGAAGTAGAGCGCCTAGTAGACGGAGAACCGGCCCAATCAGTATCTGAATACGCAACAAGCGAACCAGTAGGGGATCCGTAGAGCTGTAAACCAAAATCTAATGTACCACGAACATAATGAAGCACACGCTTAAGAGCTACCAAGTGAGGCTCCCGGAGGTCATGCATAAAAAGACAAATATGTTGTATTGCATAAAAAATGTCCAGGCGAGTGAAAGTAAGATATTGTAGACCACCAACAACTATGATACAATGTCGGATCCGAAACTAGATCCCCATCAGGACCGAGTTTGGATTCCGTGTCAATTGAAGTCCAAGTGGGATTACAGTTAACCATTTGTGCCTGCTCCAAAAGGTTCATAACATACTTCCTCTGAGAGAGGAACATACCCGTAGAATCACAGGTAACAAAATATCCAAAAAATATATAAGGAGTCCCAAATCAGTTATATCAACAAGCACAAGTTTCTCATCCAGCATTTGTTTTTCTAGGTCATTAATCGTTGTTGCTAGAGGGGTAGTGTTTGGACTACCAAAAGCCTTAGATGAAGTCCCGTTAGCAGAAGAAACCACGTCAGAATTGCCCTCCTTCTCGACCAACTTTTACTTCCCCCATTCGTACTCAGCTCATCATCTTTTTCAACTGTATTAAGCGCATGAAACGGGTTAAAAGTACTTACCTCTTGTCTAGCAACTCCAACTTGCTTCTTTGTACCATTTGAGCTAGCACCATTCTTCTTAAAGACAGGTTGATAAACTTGTTTAGTCCGCTTAAACTAACAGCTTGTCTAGGCTTCTTTAAATTCTTTAACACATCCGGGATGGTTTTCTTAGGACATTCATCCAGGACATGACTAAAAACCTTGCAACTTGAGCACCTTGGAGGTGTCCACTCATACTCAACACGAATAGTACTCATAGTATAACCTTCACCTACGAATTTAAGAACAACAAACACTAGGGTGTCTTTCAACTCTATATCAGCTCGTAACTCAACCATGGCTCTCGCATAACTCGACCTAACCCATGGCTCCGTACACATAGAAGACGTACATGAATCTAGCATTAGAGGTGTGTGGAATTTGGTTGCAGTACTCAAACCATCTTCAGTGAACGCGGTAATAGGAATATCATGAAACTTCACCCAAACAAGGATATTACACACATCCTCCTTCATAATGTTCACATCTGGTGTCCACTTTTTCATAACTAATGACACGTTGCAAATTACCCACGGACCATTCTCAATCATAGCATCCATCCCGTCTTTAGAACTAAACTTGAATAAAAACATACATTTATTGGTCATCATCGATTTAACAAGGCTATATTTAGTCCAAGTATTCTTAACATAGTTCTCCATATCGGATATGCCACTCGTTTACCCATAAAGAATATGTAAACAAAACTGCTAAGCCTTTCATGTGCAACACGAACCGACTCCATAGAGATAACAACATCTACCCCATTACCCGCCTGTGCTAACAACGTACAGAAATTAATGATTTTCCTAGTTGGAGTAGCATTAAATAACTTAGAGAACGAACCAGTTCCCGTATTATTCCCATTCGAAGTATGACATGTTGTAGACGAATTAAGACTCAGATTCTTATCCAATTCAGCCCCAACATCAGCTAGTTTCCCACTTCCACCATCCACTATTTTTGAAACATAAATAGTACCAGCATTTACCACATGTTGTATATCATTAGGTGAGCTAGTCACAACATCATTTGAACGAACATTTATATTACTAAAATCATTAATATTACCAGAATTAGATTGCACATTACGATTAGGTTGCATAACATTATGATCAACATGTGTCGCATCAACACAAGTACCAAAATTCTTCTTTTGTTTAACACGTCTCCCTCCCGAACTTAAAAATCCGCGCTCCATTCTTGCTACATACGATCCAACAACGAAAAAACAAGAAGATATAAAACCCTAACTTCATTTTGTCATATAATCAATAAGCTCAAAAAACAAACATTAACAAATGGAACTTTAAAGATGAAACCCTAAAAACAATTCAAGATAAAAACCCTAACAAACTAAAACAAACCCAAGCGATCTAAACCTAAACCAAAAATAATCACAAAGCAATTAATTAAATCACAACTCCATGCGATCATTAATGGTATAGGATTAGGGTCGATTTAGCTTGAAAGTTTTTTTATATGGTTTTACCCCGGTAAATATATTCACACCAAAAAAATCATTAAGTACATAGGAATATGACGGAAGTGCCATCTTAAACTAAACGCACAAGACTTGTGTTATCTACTTCATAGATTGACAAGCCAATAACCATGTTTATCATAACTACTAATAACAAAGGAGTAAAAACGCCAAAATAAATAACCTTAACGCATGCATCCTCAATTCCCCATGCATGCGTTCCCACAAACAACCAATAACCGAAAACCAAAACGACCAAATTGACTTATCCATTTCCATCAGTAATTGTATCATTCGAGTCTTCCAAATGTCCAATATCTTCGCCACCTTCAAGGACTTCTTAAAACGAAGGGCAATGATCTTCAATCGAACAATAGTTATGATAACGTCTCTAACTTGCTCCACTTTTCGAGACTTCTTCTTGAAGATACGTTTATTTCGTTCCTACCAAACAAAGTAAGCTGAAGCAACAACCAAAAGACAAGCACAAATTCTTTTAGCCGAACTCTTAGTTGACAGCGGGTGTAACCAAGCAAGGATGTTTGTCATTCTTGATTCGATGTGTTCCACAGCTGCATATCTTATAACCAAGCACCAAACCTGAAACGAGAACTGACATTCAAAAAATAAGTGCGAATGAGAGTCAGGTTGAGTATTGCAAAGCAGGCATTGAAGTAGGTTTAAGTTTATTCAACATGATGGGCCACATATGGAAGGCGTGATGTGGGATACATTGCGACAACTAAACAACATTTATCCAAGGAACCAATGCACTTATTGGACATATAGAATCCCAAACAAGACTCATCGAGAAGGGTTTAAGATTACCATTGATATCTTTCCAAACAAAACATCATCTTTGTTAGGATCAAGCATAGGAGGTTGTACCTCAATTCAATCAGTTCGCCATTTCCATCACGTCCACCACTTTGTCATTCATGGAAAATCCATGATTTTTGATTTAGCGAATAGCTTTAAACTGAGATAACGGACATTCATCACACCATCGATCAAACCACACAAAAGCCTTCGTCTCATTCCCAAGTTGATGTCATAAAAATGGTCTTATAGTATCACGGATTTGAAGTAGCTTACGCTACCCCCAACTCAAACACGATCTCATGGGAACATCCCAAAAACTCCTCCCCATAAGCTTATAAGAATGAATCCATCGAATTCTTTATTCGTAACTATGTTCCAAATATGGGTGGCTATAAGAGAAATATTAAATGTTTTTAACCTTCAAATACCAAGACCACCCTCATTTTTTAGAAAACATATAGACTCCCAAGCAACCTTCGCTTTGCCCCTCTTTATTTCACCTTGGCACCAAAGAAAATCACGCATCGATTGTTCCAAATCTTGAATAATACGAGTAGGCAAGATAAGAACCGAGGCCCAATATAAGTGCATAGAGGATAAGACCGAATTGAACCAATTGAAGTCTACCTAAAAAAGACAACGACTTATTCTTCCAACCACCAATACTATTATGAGCATTCTCAACAAGGATTTTGTTGGAATATGAACAAATATAAATTATATATGTCCGAAAATTATTCGAGCCTAAGGGGACGCACACGTTAATATGTAGAACAATGTATTTAATATATTAATGTAATATATTAATTAGTGTTTTAACAAACGATCATTAAAAGTTTAACAAGAATAAATATTAGTCGTTAATAGTTAAAGGACTAATATGCAAAATCGGGAAAAGGAAAAGATTTGGTTTGTCCCCTCTTTCCTAACCGGCCGAATATCTCCTTTCATATGGAAGGAGATTGCTTTCTTTCTCAACAAGATTGAAAGGGCTATAAAAAGAGGTCTTAGGGTGTTTTGTAAAGATGAACTTGAAACCAAAAAAAACCCTAAACCTCTCCCTTGTCTCTCTTGGTGTTCGACCGGGTTTTCCTCCTCCTTGGCGTGTAATCAAACAAACAACCCTTTAGGGTTTTTGTTTTGTGATTTAATCTCAAAAAGGTGTTTCGTGTGTTGATTGATTCAAAGACGAAAAGATCGTTTCGTTTGGTTAAACTCGCTATTAGTACTATCCAATCCTTAATCACCGACCTCCCGAACCATCATTCCCTTACAGACCAACTCAACTACTGACACCAGTAACTTTACTACGCGCTCCCCAACCACCCCACCCCCAACCCACCCCGATCACCACCCCCAAACCAGACCCCCCACCCAACTACAAATACTAAAATAACCCCGCGACTCCCCCTCTTTCACAACACCTCATAAGCCATCCAAACCGAGAGCTGAAGTCTTCTTTCTGCCATGACCCCCCCTCCTACCGCCACGCCACCACAACCCATAAAACCCTGCCCACCCACCCTACCCCTCTCCCCAAGTTTTAGTCCCTCAAGTTGTATTTTCTTCATGTGGATGACTTTTGACTTTGACTTGACTTGGTCTTTTCTACTCTGTGCTCGGATTTGTTTGTTTTTGGCTTTCTTTTTGTCCCTTTCTTGAATATCCGTTCCTGCACAATACAAATGCAAACATACAAATACAATGTATTTTTGGTACGTTTTTAGTCTTTAAGTCCGTTTTTAATGGACAGTGGTATGTGTAATTAAGCACATACCAGTACTTAAATCTCTTAAACCATCGCTATGATACCAACTTGAAACGCCCCATTTTTTTACACTATAAGACCCATACCCATATAGATCGACCTTGGTCTATACGGCGTATGCTATATATCTGACATATACGCCTTATGCGATAAGTTTTAACCATCAGTTCACTTCTTGTCCAACACACGACACGACTCAAAAGACTACAAGGGCGTGGCTAGTCGTATCGAGAGGAGGTTAGAGAAAATGATCATTACCACTTAAGCTCCACCACCAAATATTTGCTAGGCCTTTCCCTTCGAGCTTGATGTCTCTAGATTCACCTATAACACATAAAATGAAGCAATGTAAGTCGAGTCTCATTACTCGCTTCTAGTTTCTTTACAAGCACATAACCACAAAGGTCCGTAACATACTTTAACACAGACATAATCCGGTTTCTCATAACATAGGATCATGTGAGCGTAAACACGTCATCCACCAAGGATGCTTGGCACCGACATCGTGTTGTCCCTTATGGACACTAGATGCGTAAAACGTACTATCATTCATGGATACTAAAGCGTATATCATACCATTCACTAAGAATGCTAACACTTAACACATGTCATCCACCAAGGATGATAAAACATATAATATTACAACAGGGCATTCTAGGGGCTGAAATAAATATCTCGCGGGTTAACATGTTAATACTCATAATTCATGCATATAAAACACAAAGTTAGCACAATTTCGCTACAATTACATAAGCATGAACTACGGGTATTCATACCTGCCACTTAGCTTTTCTTCTAGTTTGATACTCACCTTAACATGGGTATTGATTCTCTAAGGTCCCCGACTATTTCCTTGCACCTAAAACATGACATGGACATAAGGGGTGTTTGGCTAGTCAAATTATAGAAACCACAATTTTAACTATTCTTGTATTAACATCAAAGAATTTGTTGTTCCCTTTGATTGTGATATAAGGTTTATCAAGTTAAACTAATCACATTTCATGACAACAAAATGAGTTTTAAACATATATATAAAGCAATATAAAGAACAGTTTAAAACACACACACATAAGTAACTTTTCAATGTATAGGTTCTTATTAGAATTGAATAAAGAATCTATGACACACCTTGCTTGCGGAATAGCAAGGTGGTTGAATGACAATTGGGGTTTTATCTCCTTCGAACTTAAACTCTTTACCAAAGTTAAGTGAGTAAGAAAATAAACTACTTGACTAGAACTGAAGCTTCAGCTTCAGTAGTTCTGTTAAGTTTGTTTGAGAGATAAATAGCTCTTCAATGTGTTTCACATTAATTGGAAGAGTTAGCTCTTTACTCTCAATATACCTTTCCTTTTATAGGCAAAGGTATTAGGGTTTACAAGTTTAACCTAGACTACGTGGCAAGCATTAAATGGGTGGTTGAACTACCATTTAATGTACGTTTGCTTTCTAGTACTAGGTACAGTCCTTTAAGAAAAATTGTTGTACTTTTATATCAACTTTAGAAGTTACTTTCCCAAGAAGATCCGCTTTATTCTTTTTGACATAAAGCATATCTTTTTTCCCGCCTTGTAAACCTTCTAGAAATGCAACATTTCATTTCACCTTCTGTTAAGGAGATCGACATCGTCCAGCTTGGAATTGTCAGCCAAGCTGGACTGAAGCTCTTACTAAGGTCTTCTTCAGTTTCTGCACCGCCTCATAAACTGAAGTAAAGATAATCTTGATCTTCTAAGAACCCAAAGAACTGAAGCTGAAACTTTTCTTCAGCGTCTCAAGCTGAACACTCTTCAGCTTGACTTATTTAGGGGATTTTATGTTTAAATCTACTAAAAAACTGAAGGGCTCAGGAACTGAACCCAACGATCTCCCCTTATTTGAATATACAATAAGCCTAAGTTTAAATCAGTAGTAAGTGAGCGAAATAACTTCTTCTTACACTACTGATATATACTGAACAACATTATGATAACCAAATCTATTAACTTTCATTACATTACAATTACAAAAGATAAAGTTGATACAAAAGATTATGACATTTATTGTTTTTGTTGCTCAAGGGACCTCTTCTATTGCTGAACTGATGACTTGACTTTCTTTGCTGACCTTGGTTCGTTACTAAAGTCACTAGCTCTCTTTCTTTTCTTGTTTGCTAACTCATTTAGCTCATTCAGAGGGTCTTGTTCTTTGAGGGGCTTGTTTAAGTCAATCTTGAGTTCTTGTTCAGTTTGAGTCAGCTGATCCACTCTTGTCTTTACTAGAGCATAGATGGTTTTCCATCATTTTTTACTTTTGTCTGGACAAGCTTGTATTACTTCTCTCCATTCGGCCAAGTGTAGATCACTGACCTTAAGATTTGAGATGACTTCTTCAGACCCGTCTTCCCTATATATTTTTAGTGTGATAGGGCCTTTCTTTGTGAGAATTTCACAGTTTGTGATCTTAGAGTTTTTCTTTATTTTTAGCATTTTTTCACAGTAATTATTATACAGTTACTTCTTTTTATGGTATTCTTCCACCACATCAATGCCTATAAGATCAACTAGGTTTGCCAGTTCAGCATCTTCTGTAACTGGATTAGTGTTTTTCTCTCCCTTAGCAGGTAAAGCAGTTGATTTGCCTGCTGAAGGAACACCCTCGTTGTGAGTATTTAAGATGCTGCCAAACCTGTTCAAGGTATCAGTAAGCTTGTTTAAAAGACCTGGGAGTGCTTCCAGAGTCTGGATATGAGAATGAACTGAAGAAATTTGGCCTGGTAAATCAAGGAACTCTTTAGGAAGTTCTCATTTATGTTTCTTCAGTTCAACAACCTGGGTGGTAAGACTGGAGAAAGTAGAAGAGAAAGTCTTCAGTTTCTGTAGAATTTCATTAAAGACCTCAGGTAGCTCAATTTCAAACTCTTTGATACGCTTCTTTAGCTCATTTACTTCTCTAGATAATGCAGTTATTTTAGTGGGGAGTTCTTGCAGTTAAGTGGGAATGAAGCTAGTAAAGTCATGAGAAGATAAGAGTTTGGAAAATTCAGGTTTCATAAAAGATACCAGATGTTCAGTGAGCTGGTTGATGTTTGGAAACACAAACTGAGCTTTAAAGGTAGCAATTTTAGCAGCAGCCTTTTGTTTTTCTTGTTTCAACTTCTGATTATGAGATTTGAGTAAGAGAATTTGAGCCTATAGTTCTTGGATTTTAACTGATGGAGAGGGAGGAGGAACTGAAGGTGCTTTTATATTCAACATGAGTGTCTTTATTTCTTTCAACATTTTCCTCACTGCTCTCCTCTAGGGCGATAAAAGGCTCATTGTCTTGGTGTTCATCATCCCTGAAAGCTGTTCTTGTGTCCACTTTGGTACCTGATATAGAGTGGACAGTTTGTGACCCATCTCCCACGGATTTGGTTGTATATATAAGAATACTTGGGTTAGTCCCTACAAATGTATGATCAGGTGTATAGTATTTGGATCCTTCATCTGGACCTTGTTGGTGAGGTACATAATCATTAGGAGCAGAAATTTCAGGATCAGCTTCAGTAGTGAAATCTGCTGAAGCATCATTTCCTGATGCAGACTCAGAGTGACTTATATAAGAAGCTGAAAAAACAGGTTCAATAAATGTGAATGCAGACATACCATAACTGAGCTGAGGGTAGGCTCTTTCTTTACTGGTGACCCTTAAAGATGTTGGCCTATGAGCTACTTGCTGGTCCTCTTTATGCATTTCAGCAACCACTGAAGTGGAGGCTGAAGTCTGTCTTGGCTTGGAGTCCATGGCTGAGCTGGACTCTTTCTTTCTTTTTAAGTGGCTAGTTTTGGAGCTAGTGGGTCTTTTGGAAGACCCACCTTTGGTTGCCTCGCTGCTGGACACAGAGGGTTGTGTTAAAGAAGTTGAATGCTTCTTGTATCCAGGTTTAGCTCCAGGCTTTGTGCCTTGGGGAACCCTCTCAGCACTGGAAGAGGGTTTGGGAGATTTGGGAAGATTAGACATGTCTGTATTACAGACTGCCAACATATGTTTAGTGAAGAGAGGTTCTTCAAGTTGGTTTTGTTTCAGTGCCTAATTGTTAACACTAAAGACTTGAGTGGGATTGATTGTGAGAATTTCATTAGCATACTCAAGTGCCATGTATTCCAGGAGAAGAGAAATAAATCTAGGATAGGGAATAACTCTTTCCCTGGATTTCTTGTTCAGCTTATGGATTAAATCTTCCCAAATTATCTTAGCAAAGTCTACATTTACCCCATTTGCTAGACAGTACAAAATAGTAGCATCCTTGTTTAAAATTTGATCTAGCCCACCCGTCTTACCTCCTAGACACTAAATAATTTGTCCCATCAATAATATCCACCTAGGAGGAAGACAACTCTTTTTCAACGTTCTTTTAACCCCAATCTTCCCATTGTATCCTATTTCAGCAAATCATGGTTTGACTATGGAAAGGGAGGGATAATCAACATATTCATCTGAGTAGTGAGCCCCAATAGCATTTCTAAATGTGGTGACTCCTATTTCACCTATAACAACCCAAGAATTTTCATCAAATGCAAAACCTATTTTACTATTATCACAATTATACAGGGAAATTTTTCGCTTTATTACATTACTTGTATTGTCAATATCTCAATATATAATATAACTTGCATAACTAAAGTAAACGAGCTCACGCAACCTATCTATGACAATCCTATCTTCAAATATGTCAAGAAAACATCATAACATGTCAATTCAATATCATCATATTCCTATTACAAGGTACATTATTCCTATAATGTACTATTCGCAACGTTATATTAAAACGGGCTTTAAACCGTTATCATATACCTCTAAACCCTAATTCCATGAAGGAATAATATCTAAAGTGAATGTACAAACTATTAAATCATATGTACAAGTAATATAACATCTCATTTGAAATATACACTCCCTCCAAGTCAAAGTACAAGTCCTTAAAAGCACAATGTACAAGTCATTAAGCATGACATCTAAAATAGCCGTTTTACCTCCGTTTTCATTCTAATTTCTTCACCATCACTTGTGTACAAGCTACTACACTCAATATAAAATGTGTAAACCCTAATTATTCTATTCATAAGCTTTCATACATCTTTTTATACTCAAAACCCTAATTCAAAACCCTAAACCCTAAAACCGAGCTAGTTTCTAAACCATGACTCGTTTCTTCGTTTTTATCCATTGTAAACCTAAACCAATACTTAAATAAGTTATAATAACATAAATTACAACATTCTCAATCACTTTCCATCATCATTTCACCATATTAACAACAATGTACAAGAAACAAAACTAGAAAACCCTAATTGTGCCCTAATTGTGATTTTGACCCTTACTCATTTTCTACCCATTTTAACCCAAACCACCTATCAACTTTTGATTATAATCCTTAATATAAGTCTTAGGATCAGTAACCTATCATTCCTAATCAAGTATACACGAAATTCAAGCTTGAAAACCCTAATTGAGCCCTAATGAACCCGAAATCAAAACCTTTGCATTTTGACCCAATTTGAAAGTTTTTCTTGCAATCAAGCACCTTGATGACCATGCTACTTCATCCCTAAGCTGCTTACAAGCACCAACAAAATCTTACTTCATTTATTATATAAATTTGATCCACAAGTGCTATTTGTTTCTTCTTTCTGTACCTCACGACATACCACGACCAAAACCAACTCACCCAAATCTACTCTAGATTTACAACACATCTAATAGCTTCTCCACATCCCTACCTAGCTTGTACACATGCCCCATCTCAGATTTCAAGCATACTTAAGCCTTAAGGATCATATGATATAAATAGGAAACCTAATCATTCATTTTTTCTTTTATTTCATCCCCACTTCCTCCTCTATAACCCTTACATAGAAGCAATCCTTTGCTCTAATAGATCCTAAGTGATCTTAAGAAGGCTCAAGTACAGAAAGGAAGCAAAAGAAACCAAGAAACGAAGCCCGAGAGTCGTTATTCTAGGCGTACAAAGCTAAAAGTCCCGATTCTGACCCGTTTCTAAGCTATAAGCTCAAGACCAGGTTCTCTAAGATTATATTCTGTATTCATACCTTTATAATGTTCATTTTGATCATTGCTAAAATCATAATATAAAGCTTTGAACTCAAAAACCTATGTGTTATACCTTTTTGATCCAAAACCGTACACCCGAAACCCTAATTTCATGTTTTTACTTAATCTATAAGCTAAGCTTGTAAAATATTGTTATAATCTATCCCAATAAGCTTAAATAACATTAAAATAAGTGCTTTGATAAGTCATGAAGAATTTGAGCTTAAAACCCAAGTGTTTCATTTTAAAAACCTAATTGACTTTTTACTTCCTAGCTTACCGGAATCGTTAAGTTAAACTGTCTTTGCGCTTTGTGTTAAATCTTCATATTTCAGTTTATTATAACTTATAAATGTCTATTGAAATGTTAAAATAAGCTTGCATGGCAATTTGAACATGTTTTGCTAAAATTATCCATGCAAGGGGTATATATCGTAACTTTCAAAAACTTATAACTAAAAGGACTAAAAGTGTTATTTTATCAAAGTTATAACTACAAGGGTCTATTATGTCACTTTTTAAAGTACAAGGTTTACTTGGTATATTCTTTTAACTTGAGGGACCAATTTCGTACAAAGTGCAAACTCCATAGGGTATAATCTTGCCACTTTTCAAACCCTCCTTAGGGTCTAAAATGTAAACATTTTGAAAAAGTTAAAATCATGTTTAAAACCTTACAAGACATAACTTTAATTAATGCTTCTCGTGCTTAACATTTCCAGATATTGATCAAAACGCTTAAAACCGATTATATCATATCACAATACTAGGGAGCTTCATATTAAGGAGTTTCATCTTGGTATTACGTTTCTGACTCTACGAGTTGTTTGCGGTTTATGACTTTAAAAGTACCCTAGCTCCTAAACGTTTACTGAATGACTTCTGATTATGATGGCTTCTCCGAACAGTGATACAATAATTTCTCAAACTCTTCATCAAACTCAAACTCTTAAAACTAAAGTTTAGAGTACAAACTTCTTTAAGACCTGACATATTTACTCAGGTTAAGTGACCGTGCTATTTATGATCATTTTAACTATATCAAACATTCCCCGGTTTTAGATTGTGATAAGGTTTTCAGCTTTCATTTCAGAATAATTATTACATCTACCTATCAGGTGAAGTTCATAACCTCGCCTTTACTCATTTTACATGTTTTATAAACCCGCGAGGGGGATACATGCTCGTTACAAACTCTTTTACATACTCTTTTATCTTATAACAATGTGATTACTTTTCAATGACTTAGTGAGTTCATAGCCTCACTTTTAATCTCTTTAATTATTTCATAAACCCGTGAGGGGGATACATGCTATAAAGTACGGATACAAGTGTTTTACCAGACTATATGCTAATTTGATGTATCATTACAATCAATGTCTAAGTTTATAAATCCTAAGTTGTTAAATTTGACTTCAAGTCGTTAAATTGACTATGGATATTAATCTGTTAGCATCATAGATCCTACAAGTCATGTAAATTTGTCTTTGAGTCGTAAATTGACTTTGGTATTATCTGTATAGTTTCATAAATCCTACAAGTCATTAAATTTGACTTCGAGTCGTTAAATTGACTTTGGATATTAATAAATCCTACAAGTCGTTAAATTTGACTTCGAGTCGTTAAATTGACTTTGGATATTAATATGTTGATAATATGAGCTCTTCGAGTCGTTAAATTGACTTTGGATGATAATGTGTTGATGACATTGAGAACAAGAAATTCGACAAACAAGGCATAAACGGGATAGTACATTTGTTACTATGATTCATTGCGATTATTACTAATAACGGGTATATAATAACATGACCCAAGATCATAACAATATCATTTTCATAATAATTATGTTTATACAATTATTATGCTATTACTTGTATTCAAACTGTTTATATCAAACCTATGAATTTCATCACCATTGTCGTTGGACTTTTTAGTATGGTTTATCTCAGGTAATTGAGCAAGTTGCGGCACGGAGTGGCATGGACTCGAAGATGGCTGAACTGTTATCATTCAAACATGATGTTTTAGATTTTGGGACCTGCATTTTGTAAAAACTCTGAATATAATGAATGATAACTAAATTTTTCCAACAACGTCTCTTTTGAGTCGTTTTCTATGATTATGATTGTTGTATCCATGAAGTAATACCCCAGATTAGCTTCTGCTGCTATATTGTAAAAATAGGGGTGTTACATCACCTCTCACTCCTCCTGTAGGAGTGGAAACCCAAATCCTAGAATTTTCTAGGGCTTTTGAAGTGTACCAGAATTCAGCTAAGTATTCAACATATTAGGTTGGGGCACTGGTAAATGCTTTCTTAAGACAACACTTAGAGATGAAGTCAGAGACAAGTTGAAAGTACTCTAAGTTTGTGTGATCTGGGTATACTCGAGCCACTTCATTGTTGGTTGTGAAGAGCATTTCATCAAAGTTGAATTCAACTTGATCTGTAGGAAGGAAGGGATTTAGACTTTCTGGTCTCTCAAGTGTGATAGGTTCTTCCTTTGGAGTGACATTAGGTGATGATGGGATTTGAGTTGGGTTGGATGATTTTTCCATTTTTTTATTTAGGGTTTTGAGGGTTTGATCTGGTTTGAGGTGTTAAGTGTGTGTTTTTTGAGTTTGTGATAAGTGAGATGTAGATTGGTGTGATTGCTTTATAAGATTGATGAAGTAAAAAAAATTCCTTTGTGAATGTGCAACTGTCATGTTGAGATTATGGAGTTATGAGGAATGTTTAGGGTTTGTTTTCAACATGTGTGCTAAACTTTGTATTTAATAAAAGTCAGCAAAGCATGCATCTGACGCCTAGAATAGTGAACAACCATCTATTCACTGAAAAAGTATATGAGAGAAGGATGGTGAGGTCATTCTAACGATTAGATATCCCTTTTTAATATATTAAAACAAATAACTTCTTGGAAAGAGATTATTTAGATAACATAATATTAATTTAGAAAATCACTTTTGTTTGTATTTAAAATTGACCTTGTGATTGATGTTTAAGGAGCTGAACTAGGTTCAGGTTTGGTGTGTCGTTATGCTGAACAGATATTGGTGATCTTATCAACATACAGGCTCCAGCGAAGGCAATAAAACCATACATGCTCATGCAAATCCATGAATGAGACATATGTGATTGCTCAGTTACTTCACTCGAGAAAGCTGAAGAGTTAGATCAAATTTATTGTTTAAAACTAAACCAAAGAAAGTAAATATGTTTTGTTTAGTTCTTGACGTGACCAACATCAAAGCTCTAGTGAAGGCGACAAAACCACTTATATTCATGCAAATCCATGAATGAGACATGTGTGATTGCTCAGTTACTTCACTTAAGCAAGTTAAAGGTCGCATATAGAAACTGAACTGACATTTTAACATATGAAAGTTTGTTCGGTTTTGAATGAAATCACCGAACCATCAGTTTTCTTCAATTAGTGTTGAAGGTTTAGGTTTTGAATCAATGTTCAGCATACCTAGTTCAACAATCAATCTTTTGAAAGTTGGTCATCTAGAGGCTTAGTGAAGATTTCAGCAAGTGATATTAAGTGGGAATGAAGTGCAATTCAATGTCCCCTTTGAGAATAAGATCTCTGATAAAGTGATATTTGATATCAATATGCTTTGTTCTTGAGTGTAGAACTGGATTGTTAATGTTATCACAAAATATGGGTACCTTTTCATATATGATGTCATATTCAATGAGTGACTCTTCATCCATAATATGTTGGCACAACATCCAGCAGAAGTTGCATATTTAGCTTCAGCTGAGGACATAGCGACATATTGTTGCTTTTTAGCACTCCAGAACACAAGTTTGCCTCCTAGCAACTGACAAGCACCTGAGGTGGTTTTCCTGTCCATGTTGCATCCAGCATAGTCAGAGTCGGAGTATCCTTTTAGATCAAAACTTAAATATTTAGGATACCATAGACCAAGACATGGAGTACCTTTTAGGTATGTGAAAATTCTCTTGACATCAATAAGGTGGGATTCCTTAGGATTTGCTTGATATCTTGCACATAGACAAGTCAAGAATTGAATGTCAGGTCTGCTAGCAGTCAGATACATCAGTGATCCAATCATACCTTTGAACTGAGTCTCATTTACAGATTTTCCGTTGAGATCAGGTCCTAAGTTGTTAGGGGGTACAATCGGAGTCTTGACTGATGAACCATTTATGTCATACCTTTTAAGTAGATCCTTGACATATTTTTCTTGATTGATAGAAATGCCTCTTTCAGATTGTTTAATCTGAAATCCAAGAAAATAGGTGAGGACACCCATCATGCTCATTTCATATCTTTGAGTCATCAGTTGTGCTGGTGAACCCAAAGATAATATCATCAATATAGATTTGCACCAAAATCACATCAGTTTGAGATTTGTAGAGAAACAGAGTGTTGTCTATCTTACCTCTTACAAACTTATGTTTAGTGAGATAGGTTGAGAGAGTTTTATACCATGCTCTTGGAGCTTGTTTAAGTCCATAAAGGGCTTTGTCTAATTTGCACACATGGTTAGGGAACTCACTGCTCTCAAAACCTGGAGGTTGTTTGACATAAACTTCTTCTTTTAGTTTACCATTGAGGAATGCACGTTTGACATCCATTTGATAAATTAAGAAGTTCATGTAAGTGGCAAAGGCAAGAAATATCCTAATTGCTTCAAGTCTTGCAACAGGAGCAAAGGTTTCATCATAGTCTATGCCTTCTTGCTGATTGTAGCCTTGAGCTACAAGTCTTGCCTTGTTTTTTTTATGACAATTCCAGTTTCATCTCTTTTATTTCTGAACACTCATTTTGATCCAATGATGGTTTTTCCATAGGGTGTAGGAACCAATGTCCAGACTTTGTTTCTGGCAAATTAATTCAATTCATCTTGCATTGCATCAACCCATCCAGGATGTTTTAGTGCTTCAGAGACCTTTTTAGGTTCCTCTTCAGATATAAAGTCAACGAAGAGACATTCATGAGCTGAAGCAGCACTGAGGGTTTTAGCCATGGCTCGAGTAAGCATTCTTTGTAACACCCTCAAATCTGAGTACGCAATGGAATGTTAAATATCTGAGGGCCTTACATTTTTGGATCAATAGCACAAGATTCTGAGAACGACTACTAAACGTGTCGTTTGAAAAAGATACAGTGGATTAACAAAATACTTGTTTGTTACATAAGCCCATGACTTCAAATTGTTCAACAATGTAAATAAAGATTCCGATTTATAACAATTGTCCCCATAATGTAATAAGACCCCAAATCTTAAGTGTTGACTCTTCAATTATTGACTTCCAATGTATCATCGCACCTCGTGCCTTATTGACCTGAAAAACATGCTTAAAACGTCAACATAAAGTTGGTGAATTCATAGGATTGTGTAAAATAATAGCAGGACCACAAGATTTCCAAGTGTATGATTTAAGCAACACATGCAAACATCATAAAAAATAATTACGTTTTCCTAAGCTCATGACACTGAAGCTCGACATGTGTGAATGCAATATATTGCCAATGTATGCCCGTGAATGATGTTCTAACCCGAAACATCCCAATTCCGACATGGTATACGTTCGTTCCCGGTGATAGCTAATCACCCGAACGGGGATTGTCAATCCCAAATAGATCTACTCATAACATTCGCGCTTACAATCCAGTAATTGACAGTTCATGATAACAGGGCTCAGTGGGTTATCGCTACTTAGGCAAACACGAAATCATAGTATAAATGTACACTTGCGTCCAATTTGTAAAACAAAGCATGTTCTCACCCCAAAGATGCAAATCATTTAAATAACATTAAAACATGGGGCTATGAACTCACCTGAGTGAATAGTCCTCTGGAAGTGATAATGGATATCCAAGTATGGATCACCGTCAAATACCTAAGTAAATACGGTCAAGTCTTAGTCTACACATTTAGGCTAACGACTCATTGTATAAACTAAATTCTATTTCAAGTTTATATATACTGTTATCACTTGTGTGGTGGTGCACATGGTTATTGTATTTATAATTTCGATGGTTCTCGAGAAACGCGAAATCATTGTTAATAAATATACTTATTTATTAAGTCGTTAATTAAACCCGTTTAATGTCCGAATATCTTAATGTTCGACCGATTTGTTAAGTGTTTTATTAATTCACTTTTGTTCACAAATATACCCTTAAGTTTCTAGATATTACACTGTAGTCCCTAGGTTTATAAATATAAACATTTATACTTTAAACCCTTTGGTTTCGATAATTACATAATTAGTCCCTTAAGTTTAAAAATGAAATTTAGGTCTTTATAGTTACACTTCAATCCCTGAGTTTTAGAATGTTTCAAAAACAGTCCCTGGAGTTATCACAATTTGAAAATGACAATTTAATCCCTTAAGTTTTGAAATTTACATTTTTAGCCCCTTTATTTGCAAAAATTGCATTTTAGCTCCAATTTAATCCCAACGAGTGGCATTTGGCTTCATTTGGTCCAAATAAGTCAACGAAACTGTTTCGGCTTAAAAATAAGCATTTCGAGCTTATTTTTGGCTTAACGGGCCTTGTTGGGCCCGTTACGGCCCGTTTAATGTTTGAAAGGTCCGTTATGGTTTTAATAAGTTCAAAGGTCCTCAATAAGCTCAGTGGGGCCTGATAAGCTGTAAATAAGCTCGGGGAGCTTATTGTAGCTTATTTCGAGTCTATTGGGCTCGCAAGCCCAACAACTCGACCCGATGAGAACCTTAAGAGTTCCTTAGGCCTTTTAGCTTATTTTCTGTCCTTATTAAGCCCAATAAGTCTGTTTTCGGTTTAGCTTATCCAAATAAGCTAATAAGCACTAGTTAGTGGGCCGTTGGGCCCATTTAAGGCCCGAAGAGGGTTTTAGGCTTTTCGGTTGGGTCCATTTGGGTCCACTAAGTGTAATTAAGTCCATTAAGCTCATTGAGCTCTCATAAGATCACCAATAAGCTGCCCAAGCTTATTGTGAGCTTATTCGCTTATTTTGGGTTGTTGGGCCCATTAAAGGCCCGAATGGATTTTTAAGGCTTTTGGTTAGGTCTATTTAGGTCCATTAACTACACTAGGGTTCATTGAGTAGGTTTAGTTTATGTGAGTTCCTAAATAAGCTGCTTTGAGCTTATCGTGAGCTTATGGCTCGTATGAGGCTCGTTAATGGGATAGTAAGCCCATTAAGGGTGCGGTGTGTTTCCGAAGGACCTTGCAAGGCCTAAGTCGATTTAACAAGCACTCCTATCCCATGAATAAGCTCGGAGGGCTTATTAATAAGCCGTAGCTTGATTCACGTGACTCGTTGGGCCTGTTGGGCCTTCAACAGTGGGCTGCCAAGCCCAAGTGACCCGAATTTAGCCCCTTTGACTTGCTAAATGGTTTCTAGGTCTCGTCATCCCATTTTTGGCACTAGTTAATGTTTATAAATCGATATTTATTTCATGTATTCGTTAACTAGGTCGTTGTATGTGTTCCCAAGCCTAAAACTTTCGATTGTAATGAAAGTTTACGTGAATAATCTTGGTGCTCGTGTCATAACGAATCCCATCATCCATTGGACTAACGTTTGCTAGTATTTTTACGAAAGTTCACGTTATATTATGCTAGTTATCATCTTTTCAATCAAGTTTACACCACACAAGTCCACATTGTTGATAAACTTAGGTGCGTGAGCCATGCATGGGTCGAACCATGCATGTCTCACGTCCATGAGATATTTAACTCACTTAATACGCGGCATGGAAACTTAAGTAAATATGAGACGAATCATAAGTGACATAGGAAACCTAGTAATGACTTACAAAGAGTCCTAGTTGCCTTGGTTGCGAGCTTAGACGTAAACTCGACTCGTATACACCCAAACGTGTATAACTTAAGCTCCAAGCTTATAAACCCGTATCCTTTAGCTCGTGCTTTCCTTGCTAAAACCCTATGCTCGATCTTTAAGGCTTCCTCGTGTTCTTAGAGTAAATGGGGTTCGAATATGGTTTGGTCTTTGCAAATGCCGAATGGCAAAGGAAATAAATGGGCAATGGTTACCCTTGAGAGAGTTCAAGTGTTTAAGAAAGTGTCTAGTGAATTAGTGAGTGATATTTATAGACAAATGAAGCTAGTTAGGTTCCTTAGTTCTAACCAAGCCAATGTCGAGCCCTAGATTAGTGGTTTAGGGGTTTTCTAGTTAGCCACACATGGTTTTATGCTAAACCACTCAAGTACCACTCTTAATGACCAAATATTTGTACAAGATTTAGTTTGATACTTATAATTCTTATGGTTTTGTGTGTTTGATGCATCTCTAGCCGCGGCCTAAAGGAAAAGAGGAAGAAATGGTTATTAACCATTGGTTACTTGGCTAATAAGAGACATTAAGTACCTATCTTAATTAGTTTAGGGATGTACATGTACTTTGAGGATTCATTACATGATCTTGTTAGCTAAATCCACTAGGGACGGTTCCATGTGGGTTTAACTTGCCCACATTCGGCTAACATAAGCCCTCAACACAAGATTTGTATAAATTTAGTGCTTAAGGATAAAAAGTGGGTATTGGTTTGAGTCTAGGTAAGTCTAGGTATTTCCGGGGTGCGTCCAATTGTATTTTATCGCGAAACGTAACCCTTTTACGTGACCAATAAAAATAAAATACGCAAAGTACATAATTATCTTCTTAATAATTATTTCTTACTTGGTTGATGTAAACTTTAATTTATTTGATAACTGTTTACATTAGATGGTTATTTCTAGTCTACGCGATTTATCTCAAAAGCTAAATTAAAAATAAACGCGTATCGGACTAAAATGAATAGTGACTAATAATAGGAGTCGTAAAATGACCTGAAATTGAGAAATGTTACATTCTTGCTCCTGGATCACCTATTATGTTTACCAGCTCAATGTGTTTGTCTTGAGACCATCTGTCTTGAGCAACTGGAGAAATAGTAGATGGAATAGATGATGAAGGAATATTTGGAATTGGAATTGTGTTTTGTGCTGCAGTGTCCTCAACTGAAGAGGATGTTGGTTCAGAGTCCTAAACCGCTTCAGCATTGATGATGTTTTCAATGATAAGACTATCATTGTTATGATTGGAATGCTCAGGAGGATTGTCATATGGGATATCATTTTCCTGAGCAAGATGATCATTTTGATCACTTTGATAATTTTGATCATTTTAATAAGATGAAGCTTTAGTTTCTAAGACAATTGGATCAGATCTTTCATAGGAATCTATGAAAGATACTTCATTGATGTTTACTTGATACTTTTGATAGGGTTCATAGTGATGAATGTATTCATCAGGTGGACATCTCTCAGATTCAACAATGTTGATGTTGTCAACTGAAAGTATTAAGAATTTGATAGCATTAGTACTTTCATTAAATGTGATGTGGTAAGTTTCTTTAGTTTGTTGCTTTCTTGTATTGAAGACTCTGAAGGCTTTAGAAACAAGTGAGTATCCAAGAAAGTAACCATCATTAACTTTTTCATTAAACTTTCCTAAGTAATCTTTATGCTTGTGAATGTAAATTAGACATCCAAAGACATGAAGAAAGTTGATGTTTGGAATTTTCCCATGAAAGATTTCATAAGGAGTTTTAAGATGTCTTTTAACAATAGTATATCTGTTTTGAGTGTAGCAAGCAGTTGCTACAACTTCATTCCAGTATTGTTTTAAAAAGACGGATCCTGAAAGCATTGTTCTTGCAAATTCTATGAGGGTTTCTATTTTTCCTTTCAGCAACCCCATTTTGTTCAGGTGTGTATAGAGAGGAAAAGTTTTAAGATATCCCTTTTTCATCACAGAAGCTGACAAGAATGCTATTCCTTTAGTACCATTGTCAGTTCTGAGTTATTTGACTTTGATGTCATTTTGATTTTCAATTCTTTTGATGAATGACATAATGTTTTTAGGTGCATGATTTTTCTTCTTTATAAAGTATACCCAGGTGTACCTAGATTAGTCATCTACAATGATAAGAGTATACTTTTCATGGTTAATGGACCTAGGAGTTACAGGTCCAAATAAATTCATGTGAAGAAGATGAAGACATTTCTTGATAGAAAATGTATGTTTAGTCTTGAAACTGGCTCTATGATGTTTTCCTTTTTCACTTGATGAACATGGTTATCCTTCGAATAGACAAGAGATGGAAGACCCATAACAAGATTTTGTTTGAATAGTTGATTGATTGTTTTGAAGTTTAGATGAGCAAGTCTTTTGTGCCAAAGCCAATTGAGATTTTTAGTGGTTCTGGTAAAGAAATAAGATTCTTGTTTAGAGGATGTCATGTCAAGAACATAGACATCTCTTACTCGAGGATCAATCATAACAATTTCCTTGTTATAGTTGAAGATTGTTCCTCTTTTCTCATCAAACTAAACAATATACTTAGCATCACAGAGTTGACTGATGCTAATTAAATTATATTTAAGACCATTCACAAATGCTACTTTTATGAAAACTATACCATTACATTTGATTGAACCATATCCTTCAGTGACACATGTTGAGTCATCTCCAAACACCACCTTAGGTCCTGGTTATTCCACGTATTTGTGCAGGTAGCTTTTGACACCAGTCATATGCCTTGAGCATCCACTGTCCAGGTACCAGATGGGCTTCCTGATGTCACACTACACAAATAGTTTTAGAATGGTTAGTTTTGCTTAGAAACTCACCTTTTAGTAGGAGTCTTGGATCTGTTAGCATTTGATGATTCAGCTCTAGTTGATTTTAGAGCTTCAGCCTTTTTGGCTTGAAGTACTTCACCTCTTTTGAACCATTCAATATCATAGTGATCAGTTATGGTATGAGGTGAGCTACCACAAGCTTCACATCTTTTGAAGGCATGTTAAGGATTTCTTGGATTGATCTCTCTTTCTAGAGAGATAATCCTGTTATGACCATTTGTGTCATGGTCATAACTTCCACATAATCCACATATGGGATAGTATAAGCACTCATTAGATAAATGATCTATACATCCACAGTGTATGCAAGGTTGAAAGAAGAGTTTTGATGGTCTTGGGATTTTAGATTTTGATGCAGATCTACCCAAACTTTTAAGATGCCGAGACATGTTTATGGTCGAAATGTATTCAGCATGATCATAGGTTTTATGATCAGCTCTCTCACACTTTTTACAAAATATAACTTTTTAATAATTTTCAGAGAGATGATTGTTTAAGCCACATAGATCACAACTCTTTTTGAATTTTGTTTTGTATTTGTTTTGAAGTACATTTTGTGGAACCTATTGTGGTTGATTACTTCTGGAGTAAGATGGCCGATTCTTGCTAATTTGTAATTTTAGGTCGTTTAGTTCTTTCATTACAATAGCCAAAGTAGGATCATCTTTAATTTTCACACTCTTTAGTTTACCAGAAGGAGCTGAGTTAACTTTTGAAGCTGAAGAGCTTTTGTTACCCTTAGCAGGAGCTAAGGTGGTTCATTTATTTTGACACCTTTTAAAGTTTCAACTTTGAATGTGGATTTTGACTTCAAAATTGATTTGATGGTCTTTGGTCCAGAAATAGGTTCAACACCATCCAACTTCTTCAGTGGAGGAAGATGGGTGCTACAGACTGAAGATTCATCCACTGAATTATAATCAGTCGCTGAAGAGTCAGTGATAGCAACTGAAGGATCAGTTGTGTTTCTTTGTGACTCAGGTGGGAGTATCCTACCAATATCATGATTTGGCAGAGTAAAACCTTCAGCTTTAGATAACCAGTGTCTTTCAACACCTGGTATGGACATTTTTGTGTCATTAGCTGAAGATTTTACAAAGACTAGGTCTTTTTGCCTAGAAATAGAGGGATCTTCAGTGAGTTGATCAACTCCTATAATTCTCTTCTTTTGAGTGGGAATTTGTTCACTAATACACTAATTTACTTTATTTGAACTGCTAAGCCATGTTTTAGTGATAGATGTTAACTCTTTCAGTTCTTTTCTTAAGTTTTGATTCTCTTTTAGAATCTTAGTGTTTACATGCTGCATGGTAAGAAAATCACGTTTTGCTTGTTTTAATACCAAAAGCTGTTCTTTGCATGTATTTAGTTTTTGAACAAGATTTTTATGTTTTGTTAAAAGATTGATTATTAGCTCTTCAACATAGTTAAGGTCAATATAAAAATAATCTAGATAGGTTTTTCTATCATTATTATCTTCTATTTTGAGAAGAGTGTGTACCTTTCTCATAGAAATCTTCACCCATTCACCATTTCTGGCACCTTCTTTGCTAACGGCATCATTGTCTTTAGCTAGTGCCATGAGAACTTTTACTTTAACTATTTCATTGTCATCAGATGACACTTCTTCTTTATCCCATTCATATGCCTCTGCAATAAGACCTTTATTTTTTACCATTGTTAACTTGGAGGGTGATGCACTGGAACTGAGGAGTACTAGCTTAACTTTGACTTTGTTGTACTTTGCTTCAAAGTCTTTTGTAGGCCTTAGTTCAGGTTTGTGCATAGAGGAACTGACTTATTTAGAGTGAAAAGGTGATTGATAAAAGGGGACTGAAGTTTTTGCAAAACTGTCTCTTGCAAAATGACCAGTCCTGCCACATTTGTGACATTCAGTTTGGTCAGTTGCTTTAACACTGCTGAACCTTTGAGTACCCTTTTTGAAGAATCTTTTAGACTTGTCTAAAAGAGATCTTGCTTGATATTCTTCTTCTAGGTCATTTAGGTACTCATGACTTCTTCTTGTATCATCTTCATCATCATGACTATCTTGAATGTCCTGGACAATAAAGGTAGAGAAGAAGACAGTTGACAAGGGCGTTGCAGACACAAGAGACTTCTCTTTTTGTGTTTTATAAATATTGTCTATCAGGTTTTCTTCATATTTGAGTTTGCCAAATAGAGAAGCAAGCTCAGAATCTTTCACATGATTTGTGTTTCTGAGTCTTTGGCAGAAACTTAGCCACTTCTTTGGTAACCTATTAATAAAACCAATATCTATTTCAAGCTTTGAAAGATTGATGCCATTATTTACTAGTTCATTCATTTATATCTGGTGAAAGTCTGTGTTAGAGTTTCACCTTCTTTGAATTTGAAGGTGTTGTAACACAGCTTCAGGTTCATGACCCTACTTTCTTTCACATCAGAGGGGCCCTCATGATATAGTACCAAGTCATCCCAGGTAAATTTAGCTGTTAAGCAATTTATGACAAAGTTCATTTTGTCATCTGGAAGTACAGACATGATGAGACTTTTAAGTCGCTGATCTAAGTTAGCAGCCTTTCTCTCATCTGCTGTCCATTGTACTTTTGACTTCCTTTGACCAGCTGCCATGGGGACATAGGGACCATTTTTATGATGTTCTCAAATTGGGGTTAAATACCAACGATGTGGCACATGAACCTCTTTTTCTAATTTGTGAAATTTTCCACCTCTAGTAGAGGAGCAGAATTTAACTGTCCACCCCTATATTCAAGAGTTTATGGTACTTCTAATGTCATGTTACTGGATCTTGATTTAAAAAAACTTTTGAATAGTTTAAAGAACTTTCTAAAATATGTTACAAACAAGAAGGCTCTGATACTACTTGTTGTTCCCTTTGAATGTGATATAAGGTTTATCAAGTTAAACTAATTACATTTTATGGAAACAAAGTGGGTTTTAAAATATATAAAGCAATATAAAAAACAATTTAAAACATATACACATATATAACTTTTCAACACATAGGTTCTTATTAGAATTGAATAAAGAATCTATGACACACCTTGCTTGCGAAATAACAAGTTGGTTGAATGACAATTGGGGTTTTATCTCTTTCGAACTTAAACTCTTAACCAAAGTTAAGTGAGTAAGAAAACAAACTACTTGACTAAAACTGAAGCTTCAGCTTCAGCAGTTCTGTTCAGTTTGTTTGAGAGATAAATAGCTCTTCAATGTGTTTCACATTAATTGGAAGAGTTAGCTCTATACTCTTAATATCCCTTTCCTTTTATAGGCAAAGGGATTAGGATTTACAAGTTTAACCTAGACTATGTGGCAAGCATTAAATGGGTGGTTGAACTACCATTTAATGCACGTTTACTTTCTAGTACTAGGTACACTCCTTTAAGAAAAGTTGTTATACTTCTATACCAACTTTGGAAGTTACTTTCCCAAGGAGATCTGCTTTATTCTTTTTGACATAAAGTATATATTTTTTCCCGCCTTGTAAACCTTCTAGAAGTGAAACATTTCATTTCAACTTCTGTTAAGGAGATAGACATCATCCAGCTTGGAATTGTCAGCCAAGCTGGACTGAAGCTCTTACTAAGGTCTTCTTCAGTTTCTTCACCGTCTCATAAATTGAAGTGAAGATAATCTTGATCTTCTAAGAACCCGAAGAACTGGAGCTGAAACTTTTCTTCAGCGTCTCAAGCTGAACACTTTTCAGCTTGACTTACTTATGGAATTTTATGTTTAAATCTACTAAAATACTGAAGGGCTCAGGAACTGAACCCAACAGAATTATGTCAAACAACTATAGGAAGGTACCTATTAATCCTCTTAAAACAATGCACCATTACCATAATTCTATGATGATTTCTAAACTTCATAAATTCAAGAACTTATTGCTTTTTCTTCTAAGATTCGCCATAACCTCATTTATAAACTCATAACATGTAATTTAATCAAAACCCTTATTGGGTAAACACTTAAAAATGTTTTAAAGGGTTTCTAGTAATTCTTACCTTTAAACCACTTAATGATAACAACAAATTGAGCCCATAGTTATACTTGATCTTGATTAACTAGAATTCTTGAGATGATGATAATGATGATCCTGTGAATTTTCCTTCCCTAAAACACGTGTAACTAAATCAAACAGAGCCGAATCTTACCGACCAAAACTGAACCGATCATTTTCAGTTCGATTTTAGGTTTTGTATATTTAAGGTTTTCGGTTTTGATTTTGTTCGGTTCGAGTTAAAACCAAGAAAAATACATCTAAACTATCTATTCAGTTAGGTTTTGCTCGGTTCAGTTTTTGGTTTTGCTCGGTTCACTTCGGTTCAGTTTTCGATTCATGTTTTTCTTAAAATCGGTTTTCAGTTTAGTTTTTTTGGTTTGGTTCGGTTTTGAACCGATGCCCACCCTTTAAATAACCCCTAACATTTCTTAAGTAATAAGGAAGGGTAGTTTTGGCCTTTAGCTAAGTTTTACAATTAGGCAAAGTTAGTCTCTATTACTTAGTGAGACAATTGTAAGGAAGGTCCTTATCGTTAAATCATTTTTTGTGCAAGGTCGTTATGACTAACGAATATGCATAAAAATAACATGTGTTATCTAATGGACTTTAAAATATAATAATAGTCACTATCGTAGAAATTGGGGTGTTACAATTTGCCAACATGGTTCGATCCTAAAGATGACTCAAATTTTGTTATGATTTGTAACATACCTAAAAACAACACATACAATAACATTCATTATTAATATTGATCATGATACGTTAACAATCATCGATAAGCATTCATCACGATACGTTAACATTGTAGATGTAGAAGAAATGATTTGGTGGATCAAGATCGCGTGTGGGAGTCGGTTCATTTTCGTTCTTTGACAAAATGAAGCCCAAAATGTATGATATCGCTGAAAATCATCACGAAGAGCTTGAAAGTATCATGTTTGCGTTACTGGAAAAATTTAGCCTTTATCAAGAGTAAGAAGATTGCTGATATAGTACGACGGTGCAAGACGGGTTAAGATGTAGAAGCTGTTGGAATTTAACAATCTAGTTAACCATTAACTCTTACGAGTACGCAGCGGATATGGATCAAGTAAGGTGAATATGATTAACACACACAATAAATAAACAAAAGGGTAAACAAGAAAACTAACCCTTGTAGTCAACAGCAAATGAAACAAAGTGGTTAAATTACCACCTCTACGGTTGCTCACACAACACGTCAAACAAGCACGTCACGATGCTAGTCGTTACTTCACGTCTCTCAAACACCAAGTGTTACTTTTGTTTCTTGAACCGAATATCACAAACAACTCTTGTATTTTGAACCGAAAACCAATTCGAATATCAAAGCGATATTACGTTCGAATGGTTTAGAAAAGAGAATAGAATAGTAAACAAAATAATTGTTTATACCTTTGATGCTACCTTTCACGAATGGAAAAAAGCAATTCACTTTTGGAATGAACAATTTTGTCTAATCAAAGAGATAGGACTATGCCGTATGTTATATTTGTGGGATCGAGTGAGTGTCAGTTTTATTTCCTTTTTGTGTGGTCCGATTAAATGAGAAGAGGTATGGGAGTTTATATAGCATATCAACCCCAGTTGTAGATCAAGTCAAAAACCTTAAAGATAATCTTCAAGTTTCTAACTTATCACAACTCTTCTCACTTATCATAAACACAAGGCATTATCCAATATTTGCTATCCTCTACTATTCTCTCTATGCTTCCATGATCGATATGTTTGATTCAAGATAAACGAGACCTATCAAAAACTGACACTTTGACCCTTTTCCTTCTATTTAACATGTATTAATTAGTTTATAATGTCTAACGGTTAAACTAATTACCGTTAAATATATTTCGTGAAGTATATTATATATTTAATAAATATAAACGAGTTACATATATTAAATACATAATAAACATACTATTCGTGTCTTAACGTGTGTGCCCCTAACAGGCTCACACATTTCTAGTCGTATTAGTGCTAGTCCAACTACCATAATCCAACAGCTCCCACTTGGGAGTTGGAGTAGCAGATTGCACATATACTAACGACGAAAACGTCTAGCAACACTCACATTCGTTGTTAAAACTAGAAATGTCTGAGATCAAGTTTTAAAAACATTGTCAGTAGCATGGTTATGTATCTCTTGCTATAATTATCTATTTGTTCAGATACCGTTAACCATGGATATGGATCCTAACTTATTCCATATAGTTTAAATATTTAGATTCTCGTTATAGAACTTAATACAGATATACCAAATGTAATCAAGAATCATCTTGCATTACCCTTTGGGTGCGGCCACATAATTATCTGATGATTTCTGGAGAGGCGCCAATGGTAGCATACTGCACATCAAGTGAAGGAACAAATTCTTTGTTGAATACAAGTGTTGTGAATGCTGCTTCACATCACTTCCAATAATAGCCTTTATAACTACCATTTTCAGGTTAGCGTTTGACTTAGAATTAAAAAGTGATATCCACACATACCAGAACTTGTTTGTATTCTCAAGTCTAAGGATGACTTAACTAACCATTTTTTGATATTTTACTCATGACTAAGGATCCAAAAGTAAATATTCGAAGGTTGGGGTGTCCAATATGCATCCCTTGTGAATAACATATGAGTTTGGCGGGAACCATCCATATATTCAAAGAATATAACCAACACTCACATTTGTCTTATGTAACAATACTCCCATATTGTTAACCGACAATGGACATATTTAGAATGATAAATCATTCAAGGATTAAACATGCAAATACATGATAACAATTATTATATGTATGAATAACAAATACCACGTATCTTCATTCATCAGAAAGTAAAAATTGTCTTACATCCCAATTATCCAAATACTAAAAACAGATATGCATGAAACTAATTAGCAAGTTGAAGTCCAATGTATCCAACATTCTCAACTTTTTCTTTACAAGACAGCTAAATAGTTATCTGAGTAAACTTTCTGAATACTTGTTTCAAATTCACAAATTTGTGAAGAATTTGAACGCTATGATGAGTGTCGTATGTATATTTGAATACTATTGCAAGAATCATAGTACGAAATAGTAATAGTACGTCTTTATGAGGTATTTAATGTCAGCATCATACCTATCTAAGACAGTCATCTTTACAGTTTCTTGAAATGTAAAGTATTCTCATTCTTTAATATGTAATGCAATAATGCTCTTAGCTGAGCATATCTAGTTAGTAGATTTATCATAAATGATGAAATCCCACTTCAACTAGAATTGATTATTCTCTAGCATCATGTGTACACAAACAACATTATGCCATTTATAATTCATAAATATTTGTTTTAACAGTCATCTAAATCACTCACAATTGGATACTGTTGTTTACAGTCATCTAAACACTCTCAATTAGATACCGTTGTCATTAGCTTATCTTGCTCTTGCGCAAAAGTAACAACCAATCTCATACACATATAAGATATACATGATGAATCCTTAGTTAAAAACACAAGGTTTCCATCCATGTAATAAATTATTTCAAGTGAAATATATCATTTAAGACTTGCTTCAATGATGTATTGCATTGTGTTGGACTTAATTTCCGCATATGTTTATTTCATTAAACATTTATTCCAAGGTCGTTGGTTTTATTTCCTAAATTCCCAAGTGAAGTTTCATTCCAACCTAAAGGATTAACATCTATCTTAGATGGAATGATACCTTCAATATGTTACACAACACATGAATTTTAAGGAAAAACATAGTGCTCCCACTTGATGTCAGGTGTACTCAGGAGTTATCTTAATTTAATCAAAAATCATATTATGATTAAACTTAAGATCTCAGCTCCTAGATGCATGATCCAATCCACACTTGGATTCTATTATCTTGTATACTTTATAAAGATTATATATACTCATAACCCTTTTGATTACACACCGTCCTCGCAAAAACTAATTATAAAAGAAAGAGTTATAAAACTTAATTGCCTTTTCCAAATATAGACTCATAACCCTCTTGATTACGCACTGTCCTCGCAAAGGTAATCATTAAGGAAAGAGTTATGAATCTTAATTTTTCATGTTTTAGATTCAAGAAAACATGTATGACAATTAGTTATCTTTATATATTTAATGCGTGTAGAAAAAAAATATTTAATCAAAGTCAATTGCTTGAGTAAGATTAAAAACTCTTGTCTTCAGTAAGGCATTAATATGTATACAATCTTGTCCTTATGAGCCTTTCTTCAAAAGAAACTCATTCTAACATCATATTTTACTGTTTGGTGAAAGATCAATCAATCTCAAAACATTGATTATCTTTTAAGGACTGCGTCTTTTCATTCATATTTCTAAATATTTATCGGATCCAAGATGTGATAATTCATCTTATTAGTTATCAGGTTTATTATGACCCTTTAACTAATATTCCTCAGTATTGATATAAAAATATCACTCTATTGATGAGGCATCCTTACGGATTTATGAATGAGAGTTACATTATACTTTAGTTTAACATTTTTATGCTTAACCTTAGTATGACATCAGCAAGTGAATTCAGAAGGTTATGTATTTTGTTCTTGAATATCTTCAAGATTTTTAGATGCTCCCACTTACTTTTGTAAGAAGAGATACTTCTTTAAACACTAAGTATTTAAGCAGCAATAAATTGTTCTTAATTGGGACAACAAAATACATTTTACAGTTCTCATCTCTAGCTTGTTAATAATATGCTTCATAAGATATTAACAAATTTTAGAACTTTAATCAAGACATAATGGGATTCATCCCAATCCATAAATAGATAATGTCTTGAATACCTTCTAGGTTGGAATTATATTGAGTGTATCCATGACACACATAAATTTCTAACCTTGATCGATTTTGGAGGTAGAGTAATTAAAGTTATCAGAAATCAAACAATATGAATATAGTTTGTTTCAACACATTAGACATACCATAATATTATGTGGTACTCTATGAGTATTGGAATTGTGAGTCTCTATCAGAATTCCTTAGATAACTTAATTCTCTTTGGATCAAATACTCACCAATTGGGTCGAGCCAAAATGAATACACAGTATTTAACAACCAAGTGCATGCTATAATGTATATTTTTTGAATAAGTACATTTACTCCATGTTCATGTGTTCCCAAGAAGACAAAACAGTTCAAGAATTCTTTGATCATGTGTTTACAAGAAAACAAAACATGTCAAATACATTATCTGTCGTTGAATCATTCAAGGACCTTATGTTTATGTGTTAACAAGAAGACATAACAATGTTACTACATACTTTATGTTATAAGTCATTGAGTAATTCAAGGACTTTATAATTATGTCTTAACAAACAAACATAATTATACTAACTAAAGCAGTCATGAACGCAAACTCTTGAGTTTAATAGTAATTTCAAGTTAATTCCATACTTCATAATAATGATTATATAATTAACCATGATTATTTGACTAAAACATGCAGTCAATGTACTGAAGTAGCTATATCTTATATCTTGACAATTAAATATAATAGGGCAACAAACATCATGTGTGTTTAAGTCCTAGTAGATTTATTAGCTTCCTTACCTTACGGTCAAAAGAAACCAATTAATCATATTGTTATATGTTGTTCCTTGTACACACTTAGTATTTCTCCCACTTGTGTACAGGACAACATTACCTAAAGTAGACAAACCATACGACAAGCGTTCGATTGTTTAAACAATATGATAATGTCATAGATATTACAAGTAGATTTCAAACTATAATGTTGAATAAGGAATTGTGGATTATTATTCTATAGATAACGTTTCAGGATAGCAACATCGGAAAGGCAACGTGTTATCTATAAGATAAAATGCAATCTTCCTTTAGACAATGGTTGTTCATATTCGGAAAGTAATATATTATTTCAAAACAAGCTAGAAATAATATGGGTAGCTAACAAAGAAATAAATCTTGTAGCTCCCACTGAAATTGACAATATTACATGAATGTATTTTCAGTAATAAAACGCAAAGCTCCCACTGGATTTGTCAACATTGTAAATGTTACATCACCGGTAGAAAGCAAATAGCGATTTATTTTCTTTCTTACTCTCTTAGAATGCCTACAAGTAGCAATGTACTTAGATATTGAACAGAGTATATGAAGTTCTACTTATGTAGATGAGGGACTAGCCATTCATGCTATCATTAACTTGAATATTTAGCATGCAATTCCTCCTTTATCGGTCTGCCCATCCACAAGGGTGTTTAGCACTATAAGGAATGAAATGAGTCCGAGAAAATATGCCTAGAAGACATGCTAGCAATTTTCTTTACTCGTTGCGGTTTAAACTCATACATCGTGACAAGTGCAAGATGTTATTATTTTGGTAGCTATAGACAAAATGTACTCTAGTTACACAAAGTAATTTATCTTTCAAAAATTTCAGTACCGAAAAAGGGTAATGAAAAATTGAAAGTGAGTTTAAATATAATTGATAAAAATTCAATTATAACCCTATCTTATTCTTGTCAACCAATGAGAAGAGATAGGAGTAAGTCTCACTCTTTTTACCAGAAAAGAGACTATGTTTGTGTTTTTAAGAACACAGATTTTCCTTTACGAATTACGTTGCAATAACACAATTAACCAGAACATAGAAAGTTCAATTTAGTATTTTCGATAATTAAATTCTTAAAAGAATTAACTACCCAATTAATTACTAATAAGACTAAGATCCAACTTGACCTCCCACTTATTACAGAAGGTCTGACCAACGTGTAAACAAGTAGGGCAAGAGGTAAGCGGCGTGCGTTAATTGCATTGTAAATGCAACTCTTAGTTTTATGAGACTTATGACATTAGTAACTCATATAGTAATGTCAAATAAATATTTCATCTCATCTTATGCCTCGGGTCTGAGGTCTGATCAGGTAACTCGATTTAAGTCGACCAAAAGAGAACGTGCGAAAATTGACAAAGGTCTGACCAATAGAAAAAATTCGCCATGGGTTGGAAAGGCCCTGAGGTCTGACCAGAGAAGACAATCCAAATGCACGTGTTCTTCATTTGGCTGGCATAGACATAAAACTTCACATAGGGGTATACACATAAATTTTACAAAATATGTGACAAAAAAACGTGTACAAGAAGCATGCAAAACAGCTTGTAGCACAAAGTTAAGAAAATATTTTGTTAACCTTTTTGGTATAGACATCATTTTGTCAAATGTTCTCGGTAGCTCCATTTTGAACGCACAAAGAAGCAGAGAAACAGGTCAGCGCGAAGCGTATTAAAAACCTGACTTCTTTAGGGAAGCCGTAGCAAAATCCCGCCTTAAACTTCTCTTGTAGTTTGTTCACAATGGGTGAGCCGTATTTCCAATTGACTAATGATGCTATTATATGTTAAGAAACCCTTTATTAACATTAGTTTTATAGTAGCCAATATGGTGGGATTACAAATTGATCAAACCCTATATTGTACTCCTACATATATCCGAAGACACAAGTAATTCCAATAATTCCCTCATATGCTGAAGCATGTAGTGGGGCGGGATAAGATTAAAGATCAATTCAACCCCATATTGCGCACATAAAAATTAAGATTACACAAGAAATCAAATTTCATAGTTTAATGTCCGTATTAAATTTGTCCAAAAACCCTCGTTTCATAAATAACACATAACTGGTCACAAGGAATATGCTTATGTGTGTAACATTAGACATTTTCATTCCAAGTTTCTCTATAAGTACAAGTCCTTTTTTAAGAGTTTCATAAAGTCTTTTTACAAATATTGACTAGACACAAGCATATCACATATAAGCAATTAAAACAGACAGACAATTGAAGTAAAATTGAAGACAAACTCTTATATAGAAAGCAGTAATCATATAATGCCTCGAGTTCTCAAAAGAGTCTTCCCCAATTAGAGAACCATAAAACTCTCACTAGGTTTTTTGTTAAAGTACCTAGATCGCCACATCCATCATGTAACATGATTGCGTGAGTCTTAAGGCCGAGATAAATCAAGAATATAATAACATGGCAGCTTAATTAACCTATAACTTTAATCTATTCTCTTTTTATCAAGTTACATTAGAGTTGATTCTAGGTGTTTATTCATTATTCATGGCAAGGATTGCATGTCGTTGCAATAATTTTCTAATAAAACAATAAATAAATCAAGATTTCATACAGCTCTAGCGTGTTTAATATGTGTGTAACCCATAAAACACCAAACGAGTTGGCTCGTGATGCCACTGTTGTTATTTAAATAACTGTTAACTATTAACACTACGAGTACGCATTGGATATGGATCAAGTATGATGCATACGCTTAACATACAATAAACATAAAGAAATCATACCTCTTGAAGAATCAAATGCTAATGAAACAAAGTGGTTAAGTTACCACCTCTACGGTTGCTCACATAACACGTCAAACAAATACGTCACGATGCTAGTCGTTACTTCACAAGCTCGAACAACAAGTGTTATGATCTTGCTTCAAAACCAATTCGAATACTCCGATGAGTATACGTTCAAATGGCTTGACAACAAAGGAAGGAAATCTGGATCATTGGTTGCAATTAACATTACATGCAAGTGAATCATAACATGCATATATTAATATACTATATGCACACATCAATATATTCTCTGTTTTGTCGTGGAGAAAAAAAAGAAAACAATCAATAAACAATTGTTTTCTATTTTGTCGTGAACAGAAGGTAAGGAAAACCAATTAGAATATGCGAAAATTTTCGCAGTAGCCATTAGGGATTCGTGTTGTCTAGTTATAACCTTGACAATTTTTTTTTTAAATAACCATTTCGATCGCGCTTAGTTAATAGCTATTTACATTTGTATACTTGTTTGAATTTGATTGGCTCGTAAGAAATTTTTTTAAAAAAAAAATTAAAATTAATGTGGATCTTGCCCTATACATAGCGATCTACATTTTTTTTTGTTTTTTTTTAAAATTCGGTTAATAAAAAAAAGTGACTTAATATTATTTTAATGTAGATCGCGCCCTATCACTAGAGATTTACTTTTTTTTTAATTTGACAAAAAAAAATGTGCCCTAATTTTTTTTATGTAGATCGCGCCCTGGTAATGGCGATTCACTTTTTTAAAATTTTTTTTTGTTTTTTTTAGGTATAAATTTAGGTTTCATGTTTTTTAATTTAAATTAAAGATGTTGGGCATTTTTGCATATGTATTTGGATACTCAAATGTTTTATTTAAAATAGTTTATTTGGTTATCTTTGTAGTCTTTGATGAGCTCTACTTAATGAATAAAAATTTACTAAAATTAGTTTTAACATGCATAAGATACGATGGTGCAAAGTTTGTCAGTTGTTCATTTTGTTAGGAAAAAAAATTTGAAAAAAATTTAAACCTATAATTTTGCAATTATAAAAGTTGAGATTGAAAGCATAAAAGTTAAAGGTAGTCATTAAAAAGCATTACAACATGAGAATTACTAGATCTCTAGTGGATTACATGGCCAACCTTATTTAGACGATATGAAAACATTTAAACAACAACACACAACGACATACATGGTTAGCAAACTTGGGTTAAGCAATAATGCTTTTACATGTCTTTGTAGTTCGCCATCAATTGACGTTTTTCTTCCATGCTCCTTATCAACTCATCCCATCACGCTTTTCAAGTAAACACATTTTTTCATGTCCGCCCCAGTCATGCATCCTAGGGCGTACTTGGCATAGTCGACAAGTGCGTGATCGTGCAAAACCATCAGATTGTTAATCTCAACCCTACGATCCGTAAACCTATCAGCAAAGCGATGCATCAAGGTTAAAATTTGTTCCTCCAAAATAGCTTCTTCATCAATTGCTTCTTGTAGTTTCATAAGGACAGTTAACCTAACATTTTCTGGGTTACTAGCCATGGTAGAAATTGAAAAGATAAAATTAATAAGTTGTGTGAATGAAAAAAATGTTTGTGAGTAAGAGTGCTTAAAATATGTGTCTATTTATAGAAAATTACTTGTCAGATACTTTAGTAAATCGCGTGTAAGAAGAAGTGATAGACAGTATTGACATTGAGTTGTCTTATATGTTACAGTTAAAAAATTTGTGTTGTCAAATCATGTCATAAATCACGTGAAATGCGCAGTGATAGACATTAGGTTGATTGAGTACTTTTTTTAGATGCATTATGAAAAAAAAATTGATTCAAAAGTAATTGATTCACATAATATATTGAAAAAACTTATACATATCAATTAAACCACATACAATCTATTTGATTGGCAACCTTATTTAACACAACTGGAAACAAAACAACAGTAAACAAACAGGAACACACATGGTTGTCGTTGTGGTATTTAGCAACAAAATTTTATAATCTATATTGCCATGTAATTGTTAACGAAGTGTTGCTTTGCAGAAATGCTCCTCAACAATTGTTGTCTTGTTCGTAGAATGATGTTTGTGGTATGGATATCTGCTTCAAGTGTCATTAGTAAAGCATGTAATCCGTAGGTATTACGGCTTGTTGTAGGCAGAGTTTGCAACCTTGTTATTTGTAACGAACGGATATTCATTTCCTCTGTATAACGTGTTAAGTTGCACAACAATTGATGTGCTAGTGTTTCCTCAGCTAGAATCTCCCTTTGTAATTTTAAAACAATTGCTTGACGTGCCTCAGTTTCTCCATAAGCCATGTAGTATGTTAGTGGAGAGAAGAAGTGTGTGTATGAGAGACAAGTTTCTATTATAGATGATAGCATAGTTGATATAGGGGCAATAGCATGTGAGGTCTGTGTCACGAGACTGAAATAGTCAAAAAACACTAACATATATTGTATATTTATAAGTGGTAATTGTCATTTTCATTCAACACACATTAACAACTGTCATTCACTTGTTTTAATTAAGATAGATAGGAACAAAAAGTGTACATTAAAAAGACATTGTTAATACATATTGAGTTACATGAATATTATTACAAATGATTCTTTAAATGTTGTTGTTGAACTTGTTTTTATTTTTCCGTTTCTGCATTTGATGTAGACAGCTTAGTGATTCATCTTGTTGTTTTTTAAGTTCTTCTGAAATGATACCTCCGAATGATTCTTCCTTTGATCTATTGTTGTGAATCAACATAGAGCTTAGATCTATCTTCGGACATGATACCTTTGTTTCCTCGTATTCAAAGTGTTCTTGTTCTGCCCATTCAACCATTTGGTCGGAATTGTAATTATTTTGTGTTTCCTGCCTTATAATGCCTTCATTTTCACTTGAATAGTCAGTTATGACATGGTTCATCATTTCTGCCAAGCTAGCATTTGGGAAAATGTATTTGTGTATAACAAAATTGACACCAATATGGTCAATATTTAACTAGGTTGCATTCGGGCGTTAGCGTGTAGCGTTTTTTACTTGGGATTATTTTATTATCATTTTACTACTCAAGGTTGAGTTCATAGCCCCATGTTTTAATTATTAAAGTTACAAGTTTTTGGGAGTGAGAATCATATGCATGTTTTACAAATTAGAAGCAAATGTGCATTTTATCATGATTTCGTTTTGCCTAAGTTGCAATAAACCACTTGCTTAATGATTAATGAACTGTCAAGTTCTGGGAATGTGAGCGCAAATGTTAATAGATTTGATCTATTTGGGGATTGACCTCCCAGTTCGGGTAAATAGCTATCACTGGAAACGAAAAGTATATCATGTCAGATGTTTGGATGTTTAACGGGTGTACATCATCATGGGCAATGTAGGCAATTTTTATATATTGTATTCGTTTATGTCGAGCTTCGGTGTCAATGAGCTTAGGAAAAATCGTATATTACATTTTGTGATGTAATGCATCTGTTGCATATCACGGGGAATGTCTTGCGGTCCTGCGTATTTTTAACCCATTTTTTTATACATAATCCTATGAAATTCCACCAACTTTATGTTGATGTTTTAAATGCAATGTTTTTCAGGAGATCATTAAAGACACGAGGTGCGAGGAACATTGGTGGTTATATGTTGAAATCTTGCATTAAAGATTTAGTTGCATTAACTTTTTATATATCTGTTATGGGGTCTGGAAACTTTGTAATTATAACAAGTAAAAACTAAGTAAAGCTTAGTGCTTTTGTAAATCACAATATTTTTGTTTTAAATCCAATTGTATCAGTTTTAACGACTTTTGGTCATTCGTTCTTTTATTATCTTGTGTTATTGATCCGAAGAAGTACACGCCCCGGACCTTATTCGTGCGACACTAATTTAGGGGTGTTACAGATTGGTATCAAGAGCCCAAGGTTATAGAGAACCATGTCAAATGTTTTTGTGGGACTATAACCATTTTGAAAAATTGGCATTCATCAACGGGGTTTTCACGGGACATACATACACTAATTGTGCATTAGTCGGTTAGGCTAGATGCATGCATGATTGATATTCATGATTGATATACATGTTATGATATAAATGTATATTACTATAAGAGTCTTATATTAAATACTTATATAAGTTATGTTGAGTTTCAATACGGTTTTTTGTCAGATTTCGGAAGATATCATTTACGGTCACCTACACGGCAGTGTTCCAGTCCATTTGAGTGTGGGTCAGACATTGGTTCTCCAGGAGGCGATGGACCACCATTATGCCAGATGGACCCATTGCTTTCATTAATGGCTGCTTATCAGGTTCCACCTTACGCTGATACATCATCGGCACGAGGTTCAACCATCGCAGACCACATTTACCGGCCCCGGAGGTAGCCGCCAGTACCTTCCCCAATGGACTTTGTTCCTGAGCCGATGTACTGAGTACTACCACAGGAGGATGAGATACTCCCGGTACGAGGAGCCGTACTTACCAGCTATTGCCTCACCACTGCAGAATTCACCAGGATATGTTCCTGAGTCTGATCGGTGCGAGGATAAGCCGGATAGAGGGACGATGAGGTCCGAGGAGGATACAGCTACTGATACCCTGCTGATAGGGATGATGATGGATGAGGCAGGAGGAGGAGACTTCGGAGATGATGCCCGAGGCGAGGATGAGGAGGAAGAGCTCCCAGCTCTGGACGTTCTGTCCACCTTGTGTACATCGTATGACCGCCAGGATATCTATCCGAGATGAGCCATCCATATCACTTCCTCCTAGGGAATAGGTCGAGAGACTTCTTGCCTTAACTATTACACCACCATCACCACTTACTCCACTATCATCCCCTTTACCACATATACCATCTCCCCCATTTCCAGCATCACCACTTGCTAGTCCTATTCGCCCGTTGGGCTATCGGGCTGCTATGATCCGGCTAAGAGCCGAGACACCATCCACTTCTCATCCATTACCACTACCTACTTCATTACCACTTTTGTAGTTACTATCTTCTAGCTATATGACAGACAGGCCCGAGATTACACTACCACCTCAGAAGAGGTTGGGTATTGACCTTGGTCCTAGGTACGAGCTTAGAGAGAGTTCAGCCGCAGCTGCCACTAGACCGATTGGAGGTCGTAGGATAGACTATGGGTTTGTTGGTACTATGGATACCGAGATAAGACGATGGAGAGCCGAGGAGGTCGTAGGATAGACTATGGGTTTGTTGGTACTATGGATTAGAGATGTTTGGATAGACCCGAGAGAGGCTATTGAGGAGGTAGCACCGATGACCCTTTGAGGGGTCAATACTAGGGTGACTGAGCTTACTGCAGTCCAGGAGCTAGACATGCAGGATATCTATGCTGTGATAGAGGATACTCAGGACAGGCAGACCTAGATATATCAGAGTGTTGGGACATTGGTTGATGATAGTCAGTACCACTATGAGACTGTACGACTACTAGATTAGGAGACTCTGGTTTCCTGAGAGGCATGGGGACACTCCATAGAGGTTAGCTATATGACACATTCAGAGATCTTGGCATTACGTTCTGTAGTGATGGGTCAGCAGGCAGTGATTTTACAGTTGCAGGCAGCTGACCGTAAGAGTCAGGTTGTGACTTTAGAGATGCTACAAGCAGACTACCAGAGGCAGGTCTAGTTGACTAAGGCATTAAAGTTGCTAAAAGGACTAGAGACTCAGATGGCCGAGTTTCAGAGGCAGCTTGGACCTGAAAAAGGTCTGGCACAGCCTAATGCACCAGGAGAGGCTGGTAGCAGTTCCTAGATTTGGTTATGTTGTAGCTATGCTATGCAGCTTGTTAAGTATTATGGGTTATTCCCAGCTAGCAAACTGTATAGATCTTTTATTTTGTTTAGCTACCCAGTATAGGTCTTTTGTTCAGGTATTATCTATCTTGTACAGCATACTAAGTGTTACGGGTATATCCCGGCTAGTATGGCTTTAGGGGTTGTTTCTTTTGTCTTGTAACTTAAGTGTAGTAATCATCTTGTATCTGAACCGAACATGTATGTTTTTCTAAGTTATATATGAAATGAATGGATTACGTTATCTATGAAATCGAATTTATTATAAATGAAATGTCAGTATTTGGTTTATAACATGGTTAATTTCAATAAACAAGTTGTTCACTTCACTGTGTGATGTGTTACTTGTTTTCATTAATTGTGTATGTTATGTCATTAGTTATTGATTTTATGAAATCTATGGCGTTTATCGTTTTCTTGTGATTTAATTGATAATGGCACCTAAGAGAAAGACCAGTGAGTTAAACCCAGATGTACACCAACACACCAGTCACATACACTCATACCACTACATCTGTCACATATGCCAAATTCAGCCATGATTAACCGAAGGCGTTACATTGCTGCACTAGCCAGCACGTATTGCAACCAAGAAATGGTGATGTAGCTGTAACATTTCTCATTTTCATGTCATTGTACGACATTTATTATTAGACTCTATTTATTATAGTTCGATACGCGTTTAGTTTTAATTTTGATTTTGAGCTAAATCGCGTAGACTAGAAATAATCAATTAATATAAACGGTCGTCAAATAAATTAAAGTTTGCATCAACCACGTAATATATAATTATTAAGAAGATAATTATGTACTTTACATATTTTAATTTTATTGGTCACGTAAAAGGGTTATGTTTCGCGATAAAATACATTCAGTCATACCATGAAAATACGTAGACTTACCTAGACTCAAACCAATACCCACTTTTTATCCTTAAGCACTAAATTTATACAAATCTTATGTTAAGGGATTATGTTAGCCGAATGTGGGCAAGTTAAACCCACATGAAATTATCCTTAGTGGATTTAGCTAACAAAATCATGTAATGAATCCTCAAAGTACATGTACATCCCTAAACTAATTAAGATAGGTACTTAGTGTTCCCTAACTAACAAATGCACATTGGATAATAACCAATTCTCCCTTTTGAGTCCTCTAGGCCACGGTTAACAAGGAAGAACACTACAAATCCTTAGATTTCTAATCTCAATAAAATCTTGTACTTCACTAGCCTAATTAATACATGGTACTATGAAATGGGTTTAACCAAAAAACCAAGGGAAGCTAACTTGATCTCTAAAAATACCCACTATGATGGTACCGGTTTGGTTTTGTTGTGTGATAGAAATACGGGACCAAGTATTTTCTATAAATACTCACTCCACATACACTTGAAAACATTTTCTAAAATCTCAACTCTTAGAATAGCATACCCATTTATACACTCTTGCATACGGTTCTCACATTACCGAGCCCATACACGACCCACATTTCCCTCCTAAGGACACAAGGTACGTTTAAGATCACGTACAAGGGTATTAAGAAAAGTATACAAGCTTTAGTGCTTGGGTTGTTACCGTTTTATGGTCCTGCAAACACATTCTCGGGTTTTGCTTTGTAATCCACAACCAAGAATCTAGGACTATTGTAAGTCGAACTAAGCTCATAATTATCTACATTCTAGTAGTTTATTCATGTCTCATTGAAAAGAGTTACATTAACTTGTATGTAACCAAGTTAATGTGGGCATGAACATGCATGGTTTGACCCATGCATGGTTCACGCGCATACATTATACGTACATTTGAACTTGTGTGGTGAAAGCATACACAACGTGTATTATAACTTGTTAATGCTTTTCGAGTCGAGCCTTAACGTATCATTTAAAATACTAGGAAAGCAACACATATGAAAATCACTTGATATATTCAAAATATATGAAAACCTATACGTCAACATTTGCTAAAAATGCAACAACTTGGCTTGGGTGCGTGTATACGAGGTTAATGAACGTTTGCATGTTATAGGTCGCAATTAGGAATTGCTAGGCACATTGTTTTGGTGCTAGACGATTTAACGAAACCCATATGAGACACTAATAAACCATTCAGGGGGGGGGCCTATTGGACTTCACGACCATTCTTCGTGAACCCAAAAAAGAACCATAAAGCCACAAAATAAGCTTGGACGGCTTATTTACGAGCTTATGAAAGCTTATAAGTTTTATTTTAAGCCCTTAGAATTAAGCTAGTGGACTCTTAGAAATCAAGCCCGAACACACTGAACCCTTATCGGGCTTTATCGAGCAACATGAACAAAGTGGGCCCATAAGTGACAATAAGCTCAATGAGCTTATCATGAGTCCTATGAGCTTATTAAGAAGTCAAAAGGGCTTATTGAACTCATAATGGACCCCTTGATATCTTCGGGTTAAAGTTATTAGGCTAGCAAGCCCAATAGTCTCGAATAAGCTCAAATAAGGCTCACCGAAGCTATATGTTTTTAGCTTTAACAGATTTTAAGCCTTCTAATAATCCTAGAAAGGTTATTGGACCCAAAGAAAACAAACCCAAACCTTTAAAAACCTTATCGGGCTTATAACGAGCCCAATAAGCTCAATTTTGTGCTTAACGGCTTATTAAATAAGCCACAAGGTAAAGCAGCTTAAAGGGACCCAAATAAGCCCAATGAGTCTAGAAAATAAGATGTTATAACTAAACGGAGGTCCAATTTGCAAACTTTGGGGTTAAGGATGTTAGGAAAACGAGCCCAATATGCTTCAAATTGCTCATTCGAGCTTATTTAATAACAAAAACAAAAACAAAAAAATTATATAGCCTTAAATAGCTTTATAAGTGCATTTGTTGCTTTTTAAAACTTATTGGACCCTTAGTAGACACACTTAAAGGACACTTTAATGGGCCCCATAAAGGTCACCATTAAGCCAAAAATAAGTCGTTAGAGCTATTTATAAGCTAGGGCAGCTTATATGTGGGGACTTGATTTTGACTTTATTAAACTTTATGCCTCTTGTTGGGATTTAATAGGAAGTTGTAAATGCAATTTTTTACAAAGTCGAAGGACTCAAAAAGTGTTAAATTTACAAACTATAGGGTAAAAAAACTATCAATTATTAAAGTTGACAAGTCCAGGGCTGTTTTTGTCAATTCTGGAAACTTAGGGGCTATCTCAAACTTATAAGGACCTAAAATGCAAACTTGTAAAGTCTAGGGACTAAAAGTGTAATTAATGAAACTTGGGGGTTTAAAATGTAAATAAAGTATATTTATAAACCCAGGGGCTGTTTTGTATTTATAAGAAACTTAAGGGTATATTTGTGAAACAAAAGTGAATAAATAAAACACTTAACGAATTGGTCGAATATTAAGATATTCGGACACTAAATGGATTTAATTAACGATGAAATAAATAAGTATATTTATTAACAATGATTTCACGTTTCTCGAGAACCATTGAAATTATAAATACAATAATCTTGTGCACCACCACGCAAGTGATAACATTATATATAAACTTAAAATGGAATTTAGTTTATACAATGAGTCATTAGCTTAAATGTGTAGACTAAGACTTGACCGTATTTACTTTTAGGTATGACGGTTGTGATTCTTGCTTACTTGGGATACTTTATTATCATTTCAGAGAACTACCTGCGAAGGTGAGTTCATAGCAACATGTTTTTAATGTTATTTAATTGATTTCATCTTTGGGTTTGAGAACATGCTGTTGTTTTATAAATTGGGAGCAAGTGTACATTTTATACATCGATCTCGTGTTTGCCTAAGTAGCGATAACCCATTGTGCCCTTTTATCTATGAAAAACTGTTTAGTTGCTTAGTTGTAGTTGGGATCTGCATTTTCGGGAGCGCCGAATGTTATTGTTAGATCTATTTGGGATTGACGTTCCTCGTTGGGTGATTAGCTATCACTGGGAACGACATATAACCATGTCGATTCAGGATGTTTTAGTTAGACTTCATCACGGGCATTCATTGGCAATATTTTTGCATTCATAACTTGTCGAGCCTCCAGTGTCATGAGCTTAGGGAAACTGTGTCCACTTTTTATGTTGTTTGCAGTGTTGCTTAATCATACACTTAGAAATCTTGCGGTACACTATATTGATTTACATAAACCTATGAATTCACCAACTTTATGTTGACGTTTTAAGCATATTTTTCAGGTCAATAAGGCACGAGGTGCGATGATACATTGGAAGTCAATAATTGGAGAGTCAACACTTAAGATTTGGGGTCTTATTACATTTTGGGGACAATTGTTATAAACCGGAATCTTTACTTATATTGTTGAAACAAAATTTGATGCCATGGGTTATGTACAACAAGTATTTTGTTAATCCAATGTATCTTTTTCAAACGACACGTTTAGTAGTCGTTCTCAGAATCTTGTGCTATTGATCCATAAATGTAACGCCCTCGGATATTCAAACATTCCGCTGCGTGCTTCTGTTGTGAGTGTTACAGATTGGTATCAGAGCCAAGGTTATAGAGAACCAGGTCAAAAGGTTTTGTCTGGACTATAACCATTTTCAAACTGTTTTCACAAATGGGATTTGCGAGGGACATACATGCATTACTGTTTACATCTAGCACGCATATGTTTACATGACATGCATTGCTTTAGCATTAGTAGGGTACTAAGTGCTTACCAAATTGATATACGTGTATATAAATGATATTACGTATGTTACTATAAGATCTTTATTATTAAAGCCTTACAGGCATATCATACCGATCTTTCCTATAAGTAATACTTATATTTAGTATTTTGCTTTTTGCCGAGTAATCATGTCTTTTGCGCATCTGCTGTACCTTCACTTACGTTTACACGACTCAGAGCCGACAGTGCCTTCTGGGGAGCCGATGATGAGGAGTATCTGAGGGAGGCATTCCCAGGGTCAATCGTTATTAGGTTAGACGGACTCCCGTACAAGCCTGTTGCCCCACCATCACCAGGATTACATACTAGGCCCCAGAGAACCCACAGACACCGCCAGGTCCTCGGACGAGAATGGCATGCAGTTTCTGGCTGCAGGGAGCGCCATTACTAAGGACATATTCGAGTCAGTAATCCTAAGAGGATCCAGAGGAGTCGAGGATGATGAGGACAAATGATGGTTACGGTTGAATATTCTATGGACAGTGGAGATGATGGAGTGGATGATGTCGGCGATTCATCTAGGGTGACGCATTGATGAGGATTGAGGACGAGGGAGGATGAGGAGGACAGGAGGCAGGTGCACTTAGCTTTTCCGACGACTCTACTTACCGTTTTATACCAGCTGATGAGTGTTTTCATACCGGAGGGAACTAGAGCCCTGTTATACCACCACCTCCACTGACTATTACTATAGTGGGGCTAGGATTACGTTCGACCCCAGACTTCCATATCACTTCACCAGAGGTAGAGGTTGAAGAGACTACCTGACCATGGACACTCCCATCACCATCACACACAATTCTCACTATCACCACCCTCTACAGGGGAGCGCCTTGCTAGGTGCACGACCCCACATGCACATTCACCACCTTTACCACCATCATCTGGGGGGGTGTCCAACCCAAATCCAGACACTCAGGATAGCAACCAACTCAGGGCGTCAATTGATCGCAGTCACTTGCCGCAATTACATCACTTCTACTACCTCTCCACTACCACCATCTCTATCTATACCATCATCTATTGTCCGAGGGTTGATATTTCCCGAATCTGAAGAGCCTCCCCTCAAAGAGGTTTATTTGTCTACTATAGGCTCCATAAGATATGAGATCGGAGGATTGTTCTACTGCTTGGACCTACGTGGTCGACGGGATAGATTATGGATTTATTTTGGCCTCAGGTAGATGCTGAAGTGAGGCGACGGAGGATTAGAGATGTTGGGTACGGGATTAGGTGATATGGGCTACCCATCGGAGAGAGGCAGTTACAGAGATAGCACCTATGACTGTGGGAAGGGATGAGGTCATTACGTAGGGTACAGAGCTTGCTGAGCTCCATGTGCGTGATTACACAAGGACCTTGTATGCTTTATACTAGAGGATGCTCAGGATAGGAAAGTATCGTATATCTAGCTAGTCGATATGGGCTCGCAGGGAGTTCGATTTGCTTATGGGGGATAGGATGGAACTCTCCAGGAGACATGTATGGATGGTATGGATGGTGGAGGAGGAGGCCTATGCTTCCCGCGAGGCTTGGGCTCATTCGATAGGATTGAGTCAGGCGACTCATCAGGAGCTTCAGACCCATCGTGATCATGTGTATGCACATGAGACCTATCTACAGGCACACCAGACACAGCTACAGCTGCAGAGTACTCTCATTCAGACACAGCACCAGGTACACGAGACTCGCTTTCAGATGCAGCATGCTGAGTTAGCAGCGCTTCGAGAGACTGATCGTAGGCGCCAGGACCAGATGGTAGAGACTCTCCGAGTCATCAGAGACATGAGGCGAGAGATGAGCGACATGCAGACTGAGTTGTTGGCACTGCGAGAGCCGCAGAGGAGGGCTAGACAGCCAGGACCAGAGGCTAGGATTCCAGATCACCAGGAGGCTTCTGGGGACGCCGACAGTCACATTTAGTGATTCATGTTATTGTATTTTGCTAGGACATTGTACAGGCATGTTAAGTATTAGGGGTTTTCCCCGCTAGCATAGCCTTAGATCTTTTGTGTTGTATTATGTGTACTCCGACAACTATTTCATGTAAAATTTTCAAAGTTATGAATGAAATGGATGTGTTACTTGTACTATATACTTCTCCTGTGTTGATTATCTCATCCATATATTATTATATTCTGTCATATAACCTCATGTTTTGTCTTTTGTGATCTAGACAAATCATGGCACCTACAACCAGAGGAGGACCAAATACCCCTGTCAATGACACCAACCCAAACAACATGACCCCCGAATCCGTCCAAGCAATGATCGACCAAGCTCTCTTGCGAAACTCCACCAATGGACTTAGTTCCAGGAGCCGCACCCGTAGCTCGAGCACCATATCGATTGGCCCCATCCGAAATGAAGGAATTATCAGAACAATTACAAGAGCTTTCTGACAAAGGTTTCATGTCAAAAAGAAGGACGGTTCGTTCAGGATGTACATCGACTACCGCGAGTTAAATAAACTGACAGTAAAGAATCGTTATCCACTCCCGAGGATCGACGATTTGTTTGATCAACTTCAAGGATCCAGTATTTATTCGAAGATAGATCTGAGATCCGGATACCACCAGCTTAGAGTACGAGAACAAGACATACCAAAGACGGCATTTCGAACTCGGTATTCATGGACCTCATGAACCGAGTGTGCAAACCTTACCTGGATAAGTTCATAATCGTCTTCATCGATGATATACTTATTTATTCAAAGGACGAAAGAGAGCATGAAGAACACCTTAA